>JAOWBJ010038892.1:0-10597 GCA_028566335.1 Monarda citriodora
GTAACATATATTTATCAAAATACCACCAACTCCATTTGGTACGATAAGAAAAATACGTCTTATCATACGAAAAGGAGGGAGTAATACGTAACAAAATGCAAAATAAAAAAAATGACATTGTCAAAGCCTCGTGGCAGACTATTCGCCGTGATAGTGAAAAACTATTTTAAGTTCAAAGCATCCCTATTTTTAGTTGCTACTATATATTCAATTTCATCTAATTCCCACCTAAATTTTCGACGGTGGAGTGCCTCTCTCTCAACAATTCATTGCCACTGAGAAAAACGAAAGGTTAATTTTGCATTTACAGCTTTCTTTTCTTTTCTTTTTTTTCTTTTTTCTACATACATTGATCCTTTTTTTATCCACTTCCAAACAAAAAGATAAGAAAAAAAGTTTAGGAAAAAAAAGGAGTCAAACCACCCTGGAGGAAATTCAGATGTTCCACTGTTTTCTATGATCTTCCTCTGAGTTTCTTCTTCTTTTTCTTCTAATCTTCATTTATCACTATTTCCCCGAGTGATTTTTTTTACGGGATAATAACTGAGTTTCCTCACAAAGAAGGGGTTGGTTTGGCTCATGGTTTAATACCTTCTTTTTTAGATTTGAAAAATATCAGATAATATTTTTCTTGAATCAAACCACCAAAAAGTACATATATATATTAAACACAACGAAAAGCTGTAAATACAGACATTATAAATAGATACAAAGATGGCGAATAAGCCTAAGATGAAGGGTATTTTCAAGGGCTTCAAGGGCTTCAAGGGTATTTCCCAGATTTTTGGTGAGTACATATATTGATATTAGCATGGTGACTGCGCGTTGCGGCGGATACATAAATTGTATATGTGTTAGAATGTGAATGAATTTATTAAGCCAATTAAAAATTAATTAAGCATATTAATTGTGTTGACATGTGAAGGGCAGTTTGGTAATTTCGTATAGCAGATTAATTGTGTTGGCATATGAAAGACAAATTGGTAATTTCGTATGTAACTATTGTGAAACACTTTTTATTTTTGGGAGGATAATTTTTATAAAAGGAGTAGAGATTAGTCTATCACCATCCATTTTCTCATGTATGCGGACGGACTCATGGTGAGCACACTACAAAATGTCGATTTATGTAAGAAAGTGTTAATCTACACGAATGAAAGTGTCAATCTTAGTCCGGCTACACCATGTGACTCTCCTCACCGGAGTGTGGCCCTCGTGCATGCATATTCACATGTCGAAAAAATATGCATTTGTTTTATTTATTTATTTATTTATTTTACCAAATATCATGTTTTTTTTGGATGCAGACGAAGAAAAAGAAGATGACATACAGATTGGTTTTCCCACAGATGTAAAGCATGTAGCTCATATTGGATGGGATGGGCCTGCCGTTGATTCCCCTAGCTGGGTATATATATAATAATACTCTCATTGTCCAACTCGAAATAAATCTGATTTATTATTTTATATTATTCTTTTGAATAAAAACAAGTGACTCGAGCGGGACGTACAGAGCATATTTAAAAATGTGATAGCATTAAAATATATATGGACGCATCAATTAAAATTTGAGATAAAACATTGACATTTGAATATGCATGGTGTTGGATTTATTTATTTATTTATTTATGCAGATGAAAGAGTTCAGTTCATCACCAGGTTTGCATTCTGCACCTTTAGGTCCTCCGACTGGAGAAAAAGGGGAGCCTCAAGTCAAATGGGTCTCCGAAGGTACTGTTATCTTTTCAAATCTTCATTCATAATCGTTAGAGCTGTCAAATTCGGACCGAGCACGAGCACATCGGGCTTCAGGCAAGCCCGAAATTTCATCGGGCCACAAAAATGTCAAGCGCATAGAAAAATTTATATTGAAAATTTAATTGGGCCGGTCCGAGCCCACCGGACTTTATTTTATAATTCCATTTCGGGTCGTCGGTCCAAATTCAATATTTTTGTCGGGAAAATCTTACCCCCTCAACAATGACTGTATCCGTTTCACAACAGATGCAAACACCAAGAGAAGTAACAGAAACGTAGAGCTCCCCGACGTCCCGAAATCCTCGAGACGGGGCGAGAATGGAGAGCCGTCGCCGAAGAAGAGGGATCCCACAAAGGCAAAGCAGAGGAGAAACCAGTCCAAGGACTCGTCCGACGGCACCCGGGATCCATCCGACCCGGCCAACCCGGGTGTCCCCGACCCCATGCGAAAATCGCGCAGAAAAAAGTCGAAGGATTCCAACGGGGCGGGCGGGTCCACGCGGCCACGGTCGAGGGCCAACGCGGATGACTCATCAGTCAAGAGCTCTGACGCGGATCCCATCCCTACCTAATTAACTAACATGTCCCTCTATGATATTTACTTCTTGTTTTTTTTGTTTTTTAATATGTTTCTTCATGTTTTGGCCATAGTTAGCTCAAGAGCCGACATTAACTAAGAGGGAAACTCATCCATGGATCCTTTAGAAAATAAACCAACCGTCAACTGAATATTTTTTATTTCTCTCCTTTTTTTTTGTTTTTTTTCAAGTTTTTGAAACTGATACGTTTGTTATGTGTACAAGTGCTGCTATAGAATTGGGACACAAAATAGAGTAAATCTAGCATCATTTTATTTGTAAATTGCCAATTGATTTTGGTAGAGATTCTCTCTCACTCTCTCTCTCAATATCTTGAGTGTGGATTTGTACACTACTTCCAGGCCAAATATACATATCATACACATTTCTCTACTTCTTACTCTGGTAAAAGTTCTTGATTGATTTCTCCATTTCTTAAAAACCACAAAAAAAGCAATAAATTGAAGCAAATTCTTATATATATTGTTTTAACTTGATCCGACACATGAACCAAAAAGAAGATGATATGTGGTTCGATTTAATTTTGAGGAGACATTTAATTATGGTCAAATATTCTTTACTCGATTTAAAAAGTGAAAAAAATAAATGAAGTGAACCGAAAAGGAAAATGTCATGGATGTGGAGTTTGGTGTTCAGAGGATGAAGGTTGGGGAAGGAAGTGCCGATTTGGAATTCGGGATTTGTGATGAATTGAGGCTTCGAGCTGGCAAGAAAGGAAGAGATGGTGGACATATGGAATGATAGCATCCGTTCACGTGTTTTGCGAGGAAATGTTCAGATTGAGGAAATCGTGTTTTGTAGATAGCGTTTTTAGTTATTTGTTGCTTGTTTATTTTAGAGTGTAATTTTGTACAGTTTCGGGTATTAAAAGTTGTAAACCGAGTCAAAGCCATTTATGAGCTCCATCCGGGTTTTCTTAGCTGGTTCTTTCCCGATGGTAGGTTAAGTCGAACTAGCATAGGATAGAGTATTTATTGGCATATTTCTTCTCATTTGCAAATTAGAAAAAAAAAAAAGTTCTCAATTCTCCCTATTATTCTCTCTCTTTCCTCTCCCCTTTCTATGTTCCGATCTATACTGCAAATCATCTCATTCAATCTCAATTCCTGCACTCAATTGTTACAATTCGTAAACAGAAAATACAAAAAATAGTTGGATCCATTACAAAAAGTAAGACAAGTATAATGAAACGGAAGTAGTACTACTATGTACACAATTTCCAATTTAATACTACCTCCATATCATGTTATTTGACTTTCTTTCATTTTTCGTTCCTCTCATGTTATTTGACCACTTTCTAAATCGAATAAAGAATACTTAACCATAATTAATTCTTTCTTATCAAAATTAATTATAACTACATATTATTTCACTTTTTATCATTTTATTGGTTAGCACCATGATGAAAGAAAGCATGCATGGTGCAAATTCTTGAATCTTGATTGCACTAATTAATTAAAAGCTCTTAAGTACATATAATAAAACTATAAAAGCCTATTTGCTCTTCCTACTATAATACTACTATCAAAGTAACTACTCAAAAAACCCAAGCAACTTTGTACATGTTATAATGTAGCAAGTACTGCCAGTATCTTTCACATCAAGACCACAATCTCTGCTAAAACCCTGAAAACCAAAATCCCAACACCCGTAAATGCCAAAGCAGAAGCATGCAGAGTAGGATAAGAACTCTCATGGAAAAGGGCAGTTTTGGAAACACAGGGGTGTCTGCATACCTTCAGGTTGCCCAGATTGACACTGACCTTTGCAGACTTCAAGCCCTCATCAATGCAAAGGTCCAAATTGCCCTCCACCTTCAACTTCCCTCCCAGTTTGGATACAAAATCTGCAGAAAATGGTAGCCTTCCACTCAGATTGTTGTTCTCAAGATTCAGTTCACTCACAAACTCCAAGCTCCCAAGTTCTTGAGGTACAACCCCTTGAAGCATGTTGTTGTCTAGCCCTATGTAGCATGCTTTCTTCAGTTGTACACCCATTGATTTGGGGATTTTGCCAACAAGCCCCGCCTTGGACAGCCCGATTCCCATTATGCCCCTGAGGTTTCCCCAAATGTCAGGTATCTCCCCTCCAAGAGAGTTCCCACTCAGATACACTTCCTTCAAACTGAGCATCTCTCCCAACACCAAAGGAAACCCAAAGCTTCCGAGATTGTTGAAACTCAAATCCAGAAACTCGACGTTCTTCAACGAAGCGAAACTCTGAGGAATTCTCGCGGAAAATCTGTTGTGGCTCAAATCAACCTTGAGCAACGCGGTTGCGTTGCCGATTGATTCGGGCACGGCTCCTTCGAACGCATTCTCGCTCAGATCGAGAACCTTCAGTTTCTTCATGTTCTGGAAAGTATTCGTCGGGATCTCGCCTTCGAATTTGTTCCTCGAGAGCGTAAGCTGCTCGAGATGGGCGAGCTCGCCGATCTCGTCTGGAACGCCGCCGGAAACGCCCGTTCCCGTCAAAACCAGCCTCCTCAGCCGCCTTAGATTACCGATCCTGCCATCGAGAGAGCCGGCTAAGGCCGGGTTCTCGATGAAAACCAGCTCTTCCAACGAAGACGTGTGGTTCAGCGCCGAGAAATTGGGGAACGGCGTTTCTGTGTGGGCGAAGCATTTGTAGAAGAAGAGCTTCCTGAGGTGGGAGAGCGGCGCGAGGAGAGAGAGGTCAAGGGTGGAGTTGGGGTTGCACGTAGGGTTCGGCGAGTAGTCGGAGACGAACCCGAAGCTGAGCTCAGTCACGTGCGGCGTGTCGGCGGCGGAGAAGTAGTCGCAGACGACGCCGTGCGGGGCGGACCAGCAGAGGTCGTCGGGGAAGAGCGTCCGCCACGGCGCGTTGGAGCTGACGGACTCCAGAATCCGGTACACCGCCTCCTGCTCCGCCGGGTGAAGCGGCGGCGGCGCCTCTTGCGAAACGACGAAGCTCGGCACGAAGAAGGCGGCGGCTACAACGGAGAAAATATAGACGAGACGAAGGCAGAAACGCGCCATTGAAATCGAGGCAGTGAAGGTGAGAGATGAGAGAAAGCAAGGAGAGGGGGCGGCAGTTTTATACAGGGGCAGGATATCAAAGAGCAGGGGCGAAGCGCAGAGATTTGCCGGGCTGCTTCTCTGCAACTAACTATTGTAAATGACGAATTTGTACTTTTTGTCCATAGTAGAAAGTTGGTCACTTCCAAGTTCAAAAACGTACTTGTCTCTCCCATTAATTGAGCTGTGAAATGAAGAGAATGAGATCGGGTCCGAGTAGCGTATTGCGCTCACTCTCTTTTTCAACGAGTTTTCTGCGTCCCGAACTATTTACTCAACAATATTTTCCACTCTCCTCGAGGACTCTTCTATAATTTTATTATTATTATTTTTATTTTATAAATACAAAATAAAATTTCTACAACACTAAATTGTAGTGAACCCACTACTAATTTAGAAAGAATTAGAGAAGGAGGAGAAATCAGAAGAGAACGAGAGGAGAAGAGCAGGAGAATGAGAGTGAGAAAGATAATATTTCATTCCTTAATTCATTTCCTCCAAAGTAAACTACATTATATAGTCTAAACATAAAACTTGAAAAGCAAAGCTAAATACGTGTTTAACAAAAGCAATTCTCAAATTAACTACTTCCTCAGCAAACACCAAGTTCTTCCACGTGGGCGCTACAAACTCACTTCTTTCTCAAACTTAACTTAATCGGTGATTCAACTCCTTCTTCCTTCTCATTTCTCGACAAGCAACCCAGTTTCTCCTTACCCCCTTTCTTCTCCGGTGAGCAATCCTCTTCCCCACCACTTTGGTTCATGACAATACCCCGCGCTTGATATGATCCTCGTCCTCGAGGATCAAAAGATGAAAACCTGCGACAAATATACTTCAACCTATCTTCAACAAATCGATTCTGGCATCAACCAACATTGATCCGATCTTTACATCGTCATCACCACAATTCACACCTAGGTGGGCTATGACATTACCCCCTCCTGAAGATGATCCTCGTCCTCGAGGATCGAATGATAGAAACTTGAGGTGTATATACTTCAAACTCCCCAAAGTAGAGCTTGCACAGGGTTGGCAATAGTCTCCAGCTCCCCATTCCGTCGAAAATAATTTCTCGTAGATCCTCCTGAATTATAATCCTCTTCTCGAGCAAACCAGCCATAGAAATAATAGCCTGATGAACCTCGTCGTTCATCCCAGCTTGTCTTGCTCAGACCATCAGCTGCGAGGGACTTTTCAAAATCCGTTGCATCCTGAACCCAAAACTGTCATTACCAAATCTTAGGACTGCTTGTGTATTAAGTTGTTTGTCGTCTCGGATAAATCTCGATTCCAAGAGGCTTGTACTTTGAGAATTTTTTTAACCAGTAAGCATTGCGATCAACAAAGCTATCAGAGTTTAAGAAGGCATCCATCACACCATTCAGACCTAGGAATCGAAACAAATTTGCACTTGCAGCTAGACTTTTGAGGCCTTAGACCATCCATGATGAGTTTGAGGCAATCAACAAGCTTTTCCTTGTTAGTTCTCAGCACAATCATTAACTGGCCTTCATATTCATCAGCATTTCCATCTCCTATCTCTCTAATTGCAGCAGCAAATGGAAGATAATATACTAACCGAAAAAATCAGCAATAACAGAGAGAATCACACTCGCGCATCTCCTAAAAAATTCTAAATTCCAAATGTAAGTCACTTTGAGCAAAGCAGTGATCTGCCTTTCATTTAGCCTCACCCAATAACTTTGGCCCTCAACTATTTTGTACACCTCCATAGGCAAATAGTTTGGCCTTTGAGTATTTCCTACTTGAAGACGAGGTCACTGAGTATGTTGAATGACAAATCCATAGGTCTCTTGGAAATATTCCACCACAAATATCATCGTACCCTTTTCGTTAACCTGAGACGTTTGCTCACGAATGGCCTATTGTTCAACAGTGGTCCGGCATGAATGTGTGATGATACTTGCACCAAGACTAGTAACATTCTCATCGTCCCTATACAACCTTGAAAGAAGGTACTCCATATATTTCTCTTGAAGATCTTGAATCTGGTTCGAGCTTCCGTTGCCATGTTTATGTTTCTTTGACAGTTTCAGAGTGCACGCTGCTGCAGTTTGCTCATCTCTACGTGCAACAGCCCTCAAGAGCTCAAGTAAATTTAAAACGATCAGTTTTGGAAAGTTCAGCAGGCAACCCTACATCAAGAAATATAACGTACGGCTTAGTTTTGAGGATCTTTTTGCCGGATGGCTGGCCCTGAGCTCCACGAACAAGGATGTTTCCCGGGTGCATATCAGCATGAACAAAGTTGTCCACCAGAAGTATCTTCAGTAGGGTATGAGTTCCAATGTGGGCAAGAGCACTTCTTGCTCTGTCATTCTTCCCCTCAAGATCATCTACATAATGAGAAGCACTTTCTCCATACTCAAAAGTTTCCACTAACACAGCCGGATGGATTAAAGGATAAACAGGCTTTGGGAAAGAAGCATCCTTCGCAACATCAAGGATGATCTTTCTTCTCTTGCTCCAATCAAGAGAGGTGTCGGTTTCATGGCTTCCGTTGTATATCCATTTCTCTAAAGAACCAAGGCACATGTACTCATAGACTAAGAGTCCGTGAGATTGCTCAACACAAAAGCCAATCAGCCTCATCAAGTTTATGTGAGTAATGCTTCCAATACGTTGAACCTCTGCCACAAATGACCTTTCAAAGTAGCCGACTTTTTCAAGGCGCTTCACCGCAATTCTTGTGCCATCGTTCACCAAGCCCTCGTAAACTGAGCCAAATCCTCCTTCACCAAGTTTGTTACTGAAATTTTTTGTAGCATTTGCCAACTCTTCTAATGAGATTCTGGTCGACATGCCTGGGAAATGATCCAAAATTTCATCCTCTGGAACCTCCACATCCCTAATGTTTCTTTTTCTTCTCCAGTATACGAAAATCACAATTCCAATCGAGACACCTACAAGAACAGCACCAACAAGACTTGATCCTAGTGTAGTCCGTGACGAACTAGTTCCTCTTTGTCGAGAATTTGTAGCTATCTGTATCGTAGTAGATATAGAAGAATCATAGTCAGTCAGCTCCTTCTGATTACTCATCAATGAAAATACCTTTGTTGGTAAATAGCATAGTCCATAAGTACCAATAGCTATAGTACTCAGCACCCCCAGAGCCGCCACAACAACTCCTCCATCTAAAAGTTCATAGACTTGTGCGTTGATGATCGTACTCAAAATCGGATTCGATACGGCGACTGAAACGCTGGGATCCCAACTGATATGGGTTCCACGAATCAAATCGAAACAAAAAACTAGAAAATCCATTCACCATTCCAAATAAAGCATCAATAACATTGCGCAATACAACTCCACTCACACCATTAATGCAAAAAATATCAACCACAACACCCTCTTCTTTACCAACACCCAATTCTTTAGCTAAATCATGTGAATCTTCAGAATCAACATCTGCATCAGGATTGCCATCTGAGCTCTCAAGAATACCTTCATCTTTTGAAATTTTTAGATCAAATCTACTACAAACCTCCTCACAAAATTATTTCCAAGTAAATCCAAAATTTTCCCCAATAGAGAAATCTGAGATCCAAGAGAAAGCTCTACTCTCAAATTCCCAAACAACTAAATCAATTTTTTGAACATCAAACATATAAGGATGGAGATTAAAATAATTTTTCGCATTTCATAACCCAAATACTAGGACTAGAACCATCAAATATAGGAAAATTGATTGTGGGTAATTGTGTATCCATGAAATCCAAGCTTGCTAAGAAGTAGTTTTCAATACCTTCCAATTTATCCTCCATTTCTTGTTCAGATGCAGATCGATGTAGCAGTTCAACCATGGTTGAATTCGCGAGTTGTAGGAAGAGGTGCAAGTTTCGAGCTGTTTTTTGCCGATTTTTGTGAGAATTTCCTGGGTGATACCAATTGTAGTGAACCCACTACTAATTTAGAGAGAATTAGAGAGGGAGGAGAAATCAGAAGAGAAGAGAGGGGAAGAGCAGGAGAATGAGAGTGAGAAAGATAATATTTCATTCCTTAATTCTTTTCCTCCAAAATAAACTACATTATATAGTCTAAACATAAAACTTGAAAAGCAAAGCTAAAAACGTGTTTAACAAAAGTAATTCTCAAATTAACTACTTCCTAAGCAAACACCAAGTTCTCCCACGTGGGCGCTACAGACCCACTTCTTTCCCAAACTTAACTTAATCAGTGATTCAACTCCTTCTTCCTTCTCATTTCTCGACAAGCAACCCAGTTTCTCCTTACCCCCTTTCTTCTCCGGTGGGCAATCCTTTTCCCCACCACCTTGGTTCATGACATACATACATATATATATATATTAGTCTCGAGCTTGTACACTTCATAATTCTTCGATTCAATTATACACAAGTATTTCATCTAGAAATTCAATTTTTTTAATAAACTCATATAAAAGAATTATATTGTTTGAAATTAGAGAGTAAAATGAAAAATGTATTGAGGTTAAAATGAGGTGTATATGTAGAGATTTTATTCAATAAAAATAAGCAAAAATAAAAATGTTGCATCCAGGAGGACGCTCGAGCGTCCTGTCTCCGGCGTCCAGCCTGTGTCCAGGCCAACCCCAATGGCATCCTGGATGCTATGGTCGTCGGAAATCACCTTGCGTCCTGGACGCAAGGTACCCATTGGGACCGACTTTCCTATTTTCGCCTTCGATTATATTTGTAGAGGATTGAGACGTGTTAAATTTTAAAGTATAGATTTTTCTTATGTCAGAAAATATATTTTATTTATATAGATTCTAAATTATTAATTGTGTTACGTGTCAATAATTTGTTAATACCAGCGTGTTGTCCGTGCGTTGGGTCGAAAATAATTAAATATAAATTGTGTTTGTGTTGTAATGTG
Organism: Monarda citriodora; assembly: GCA_028566335.1. Classification (NCBI taxonomy): domain Eukaryota; kingdom Viridiplantae; phylum Streptophyta; class Magnoliopsida; order Lamiales; family Lamiaceae; genus Monarda; species Monarda citriodora. The sequence goes on from JAOWBJ010038892.1 coordinate 10,280, forward strand.
AATGAATTTATTAAGCAAATTAAAAATAAGAATTAGATGTTATTTTAAATAATAATTGGGTCTAAGAATAAGAGTAAGTTTAGAAATAGAATTAAAAAAGAAAAAGAATAAATGCAGCAGTCAGGAATCGAAGCCGGATCTGTATTGTGCATCACTTTCTATTTTTGGTAAAAAAAAAAGCAAAGATATTTTGAACATTTCACACGTAAAAAAATGTTAATAATTCTAAATATAGAGGGATAATGATTACTACCTCCATCTCACATTATTAGTCCCACTTTCTTTGGGCACAATAGCCAAGGAAGTGGGACCGTAGAG
>JAOWBJ010038997.1:0-16087 GCA_028566335.1 Monarda citriodora
TAAAAAAAAAGAAGTTCTTCAATTGAGCTCCAATGGTGTATTTATATCCTTGCTTGGACCCTTCTCCAAGTTTGCTGAGCTGGCGGGTCGAGTAAGTTGGCAAAAGCAGCTCATCCACGTGTCGGCAAGGCATTCGCTAATTAATTCCGGAGCTCATTTCCATTTTATCGGCTATATACCCAGACTGGCCAGTTTGCATCATTTGCCCAGTTTGCGCATATTCCTTCAGAAAGGCCAATCTTTCCTTCATTTTCGAGTCTTTCTTCTTGGCTCTCCTTCGTACCATGCTCCCTCGTACATCTACCAATTTCCTCCACAAAACACACGCATTTCACATAAAATTCACGAAATAAACACCAAAATGACACTAGAATTAGATAACGAAAACTAGCCTATTAGCTGTCCATACCAAAGAAGCCGAAGCTCTTTCTTTGAACTTAGCAGCTTCGAACGAGACAATCAGTGCGGTGCTAGTATGAGAAGATGGTAGACGTCAACATCCCATTTACTTCATAAGCCGTGCACTAAGAGGCCCAGAGACTCGATATCAACCATTAGAGAAGATAGCTTTGGCCTTAGTAAACGCGGCAAGACGATTGTGGCCATACTTCTACGCTCACATAATATGTGTCCTAACCGATCTCCCACTTAGGCAGGTTTTGACTAAGCCCGAAGCATCGGGTAGAATAGCCAAGTGGGCTATCGAGTTGGGTGAACATTCCATTGAGTATCTAACTTGGAAGGCCATAAAAGGACAAGCTTTAGCTGATTTCCTAGTTGAAGCTAAATTCGAACAGACCACTCCGGCAGATACCGAAATGGAAGATAATGTCCCTGAGGTTCCCGAAACGGAACCGCCGAACTGTTGGACAGGATATGTGGATGAGCTTCGGTTAAAACGGGAAGCAGAGCAGGCATTCTACTTGTTGCACCGGATGGGCACGAAGTGACTTACTCACATCGGTTCAAATTCCCTACCACAAATAACGAAGCAGAGTATGAAACACTTCTAGTCGGGCTCCGATTGGCTCAAAGCCTTCACATCAAATCCATAAAGATTCACAGCGACTCAAAAGTCATAGTGGGCCACATAATGGGTGCAAGCGAAGCCCGTGGAGAGAAGATGAAGAAATATCTGGAAAAAGTTCATCTCCAACAAACATTTCTCCTATTTCCAGATAACTCGCATCTCTAGGGCACAAAATAACCGAGCAGATACCCTAAGTAAATTGGCGTCATCTCACATTTCTAAAGTGGAAGAACTACTACACAGAAGTATCGAGAATGCAACCGAAGTGCAAATGGTGACAAACACACTGAACTGGATGACCCCCATATTAGAGTATCTGGACAAAGGACAACTACCCGAAGATAAGCTCGAGGCAAGGAAGATATTATGCAGATCACTTCGGTACGAACTTCACCAAGGAACCCTCTACAGAAACTCCTATCAGCAACCGTTACTAAGGTGCATAGGACCCGATGAGGCGGATTATGTACTAAGAGAAGTCCATAAAGGATCTTGCGGAAGTCAAATCGGAGCCAGAACCTTAGCCAAAAAAATGATGAGATGGGGATATTATTGGTCAACCCTTGTTCAAGACGCAGTCGTCCTCGTAAAAAAAATGTCCGAAGTGTCAGATTCATGCCAATGTCCCAAAGATCCCGCAGACCGATCTGTCCGCCATGCAAAGTCCATGTCCTTTCATGCAATGGGGCATAGACATCGTGGGACCATTAGAGAAAGCTCGAAGGCAGGTGCAATTTTTAATTGTAGTATAGACTACTTTACGAAGTAGGTTGAGGCCGAACCCTTGGCCAAGATAACCAGTACAAACGCCCTCGACTTCGTATGGAAAAACATAGTCTGCCGCTTCGGCATACCTCATGTCCTAGTCTCGGAAAATGGAACTCAGTTCACGGACAAGACGTTTAGGGAATGGTGCCAAGAGTTGAAGATTCAGCAACGGTTCACTTCGGTCGCTCATCCACAAGCCAACGCTCAGACCAAAGTCACAAACCGCACCATAGTGAAGGGGCTAAAAACTCGCCTGGATGCCAAAGGACTTTGGGTAGAAAACCTCCCACAAGTTTTATGACCGTACTGAACTACCCCAAGAACATCGAATGGCGAAACACCGTACAGTCTAGTAGACGGCACTGAAGTGGCCATTCCGGTCGAAATCGGCATGCCCAGTCCTTGCACGCTAAACTTCTCAACTGAAGCAAACGAAGAAGGACTCCGGGCCGAAATCGACCTCGCCGAAGAAAAGAGAGAGCTCGCCTTCATAAAGGAAGCCTAATACAAGCAGCAAGTAGCCCGATATTACAACCAAAGGGTGAAAACTCAGCAATTCCAAGTGGATGACCTCGTACTAAGAAATAACGAAGTAAGCTGAACAGAGAAGCTCGGCAAACTCGAAGCCACTTGAGAGGGGCCATATCGGGTTAGCGAAGTTCTCGGCAAAGGGTCATACAAATTGGCTTACATGTCCGGCGAACAAATTCCCCGAACTTAGCACATTTCAAACCTCAAGAGATACTATGTATAGATGGGCTATGTCAGTTCGGTCGTCCACGTAAGTCCGGTCATATTATAGTTCGGTCATGTCTTTTAAGTCCAGTCTTTTTGTAGTTCGGTCATCTCTTTTGTATAAACTTCATTTATTTTTACGGTCATTTATCTATTCTTTATAAAGTTCGTCTTTTAATCTTCTAAGTTAATCATTCAGTCATGCATGTGTCTGAAGTCCCATTTATACGTAACAATCATAATTTAATCTCAAAAGGCTGGCCCCCCTTTCGAGAACTACCAAAGACAATAGTGGGTCGAATCTTCTATAGAAGGTATAAGACTACATTGTCAAGGTTAATGGTAAATAAGCATTTCGTTCAAAACGAAATGCAAATACCGTAGTCCCAACTTCGAGTGACTCCGTTCAAACGCGCGTAAGGAAGTTCGTTCCTAGCGATAAAACTTGCCAAATAAGGACAAATTCACTTCGCTATAAGAGGTTCACTACACTATTAAAGCCGAAGTTCTTAAGTTGAATAAAAATAAATTTCTGTAAAAAAGCTAAGTGATGATTCACGGTAGCAAAAACAGAAATATTTTATTCACAATAAAAGAAGTATACATATATACTAATCTACATCTATTACACAATGTTTATTCTAAGATGCAGGAGGGTCCTTAGGCTTACTACAGTACAACCATTTATCGGCAAAGTCTTCGGGCTTTTCAGCCTTCATAAGAGCATCTATGTTAAAGACTCCTCTACCAGCTCCGGTCCCTCTAGCACTGCCACGAGAAGTAGAGCCTATGGGTTTTTTTTCCACGACCCTTAGACCGAGATGCTCTACCACCGCAGCGTCTCAAGTCTTCTCGGTGGTCCTGCTCAGTCACTTCAGGTTCCCACCGAATCACAGTGGACTATGAGGATTTTCCCTAATTTCGGATACCGAATAGAAATAATTTTGTATATCCCAGCAAAGTGCCAGAGAGCGTCAATTTCACTTCGGTATTCCTTGCTATGCGGACCATGGAGCCTCTTTATCTTAGGGCTACACTCTCATATCTCTCTCATTTGCTCTTCAACTCAGGTGATGGTTATTCTAGCACGATGATCTCCTCGTATTCAGTATTTTCCTCCTTCGGGACTTTGAATTCAGTCTTCATGTCTTTGAGGGTGGACTTGAGTTCATCAACCTAGTCCAGCACATCATCAAATTTGATTCGGTCATTCTTGGCCCGGTTTTCGCTTCATCTAATGCCGAAGAGTATAATTTCTTCCAGTGCAGGATTTCTATCTCCTTGGAGTTAAGAATACGAAGAAACTCTTTTAGTTCAGCATCCCAAGAAAAAAGGAAATGGAGCAACATGCTACAAATAAAAATAAAAACATAAATGGAGCAATTCAAAGCAACAAATGTCTTCTTCATTCACAAGGAAAAAGTACAAAAGGGGGCATCAAGGCAGAGGTACAATTGTTCAGACCTAAGCTAATAAAAGAAAGAGAGTGAAGTCATACTTCAGTATTGTCACCCCCAATCTCTTCGTTGGTCCTCGGCACCTCCTCTTCCCTTGCCTCCTCGTGCTGGCCGGCCGGATTGACCTACGGAGGCAGCACTCCGGTCTCCAGTGCCCCCGGGTTGACCACCTGGTCCTCCTGATCCTTCGGGGGCGAGAGCGGCACTTCAGTCCTCGGAGACTCGGGGACGCCATCCTCTCCAGCATTCTCCTTGACGAAGGGTGCCGGAGACACCGGGCCCAATGCAGTGAGGGTCCTCTCCATCCGCTCATCGCGGTCCGTACTACACGCACGAACCGCTTCGGCCGTCAGGGGTGCCGGGGACGCCGCCAGCTCGTTGAGAAGCGGGAAGGTTTGGAGGCGAGCAGCCATCTCCCTCGCGTAGAGCGGAATCACTACGTCCGCCCCCTGGCTGAGGTTCTCGGACAGCACATTGACGAGTCCGCCAACAAAAGCAGCGAACTGCGAGCTCACAAAAAGCTTACACATTTACTTACTTAGCCTTGGCTATTTTCTTTTAGGTTTCACTCTCACTTGTAAAGCTTTTTAGGCAATCATGGTGCTTCGCCTTGGCGATCATACATAAACATCTGTAACTTCTTTTTAACTATATTCATACTTTGAAACCTTGAGATGTAAATGCTAATATTTTATTATTCTTAAAATTCGGGCCATTACACGCATAATCCTCACCCTCATCGACTTCGTTCTCGGCCAATGCCTCAGGCCGCGTGACTACACCTCGGACGAGCTCGGACTCCCTATAAGCCCTCACCACCATAGGGGTGCTCATAATCAGGTTTTCAGTCCGCCCAAGGGTACGGTTGCAGGGTGACAGACTACATGCCCGATACCCCGCCACATGAATACGGGAGCCCCAGCCCCCTTGTTAAAAAAGAAACGGGTTTGCCATTTCAGCCATTTCGATTTACACTTAGCCTTAAAAACCGAACCGGGGTAAAGAAGAACCGCGATCATTTTATCTTGAACTGAAAAAACTAAGAGCTAACTCTAGGGTCGGTTCGTACCCCGTCACCAGCACTTCGGCAGCAAAGGCAATCAAGTGACTCCATGAATTCGGAGTCACTTGACCGAGGGGAAGATAGAATTTATCGAGCAACTCGGCAAAGGGGGGTAAAGAGGAAAACGAAGTCCACATTCTAAGCTAGCCTCGTATACAGTACAATGTCCAGGTGGTGGACGATCCGCCCTATTAGTTTCATCGGGAACAACAACAGCTTCGGTCCCCAGAGGAAAATTGTAACGATGGGCTAGAGATTCCATAGTGTCGGCACTAAGGCATGACCTGTAATTCTCTACTGGCATTAACTCTGCTTTTTTGGCCACTGCCGGCGGATTTCGAGGTCCCTACAACTATGTCATCGGCAACCTCCCTATCACTACCCAATTGTGAACTAGAGGTGGAAGACATGCTTACTTGTCTATTTGGGAAGAGAGAATGCAGCAGATTGTAAATCTCCGATTTCGAGCAACTGGTCCGGCTAAAAAATTCTTCAAAAATATATTTTTGAAAAGAGAGAGTGATCCGATTTCGAGCAACTGATCCGATTTGCAGAGAAATTTGCAGAGGAAATGCGAAGAAGAGAAAGTTAAAAGGTTAAAATGAGGCAGAGTTAGGGTTATCCGCTCGGAACGTCCTTAAGCTTCTCAACTCGTTTTCATCCACACAAGCGGACTAATTTTAGCAAGCTTTGCAACTCGCTCCCGCTTGAGCAAGCGGACTCGTTCCTTGCTCTTTGAACCTTAGACAACCTTCGAGCCACTCCGAATTATTTGGAGCGGACTCGCTTTCTCTCTTAAGCGATTTAAAGATCGCTCTTACACATTTACTTACTTATCCTTGGCTATTTTCTTTTAGGTTTCACTCTCACTTGTAAAGCTTTTTAGGCACTCATGGTGCTTCGCCTTGGCGATCATACATAAACATCTGTAACTTCTTTTTAACTCTATTCATACTTTGAAACCTCGAGATGCAATTGCTAATATTTTATTATTCTTAAAATTCAGGCCATTACATCCTAATTGTACTTTTTCTCCTTCTTTTTTGGTAGGGTGCCTTGTACCTCGGCACTATTAGGGTGCCGACCCTTTTTTGGCCAGTGCGCCTTAATAAAAGAACTTTTTTTCACTTTCTAAATGTGTTCTCTTGCTTATAATTTTTAGACTCGTATTACTTCTTCCGAGTCGACCGATCTCCATCACTTGCACTACCTTGTTAACAAGAAGCAAGGCAAGGTGCTGTATTGGCAAGGGGTGGCTCGTCATACTCGGGAGGAAGCTGATGTTAAGTTTATAGATTTGTAGACAAGTACGATGAGTTGTACACCCGCTTCGTTGAGTTAGAAGAGAAACTTAAGATTGCGAACGAAGACGCTAGGACGATCACCGAGGAACATGCCGAGTATGAGGCGTTGATCCTGGAGTGAGGTAGCTTGACAATTATCGATGTCCAAAACCAACTGACCTAGCGCGCTAAGGAATATTTTAAAACTAAGTCCGAGCACAGGCTGTTGTCGCCGTAGATCGATAAGCAGATCCTCGAATTGAGAGATTTTGCGAGCATTTATAAGTGCGTGATGGAGCACAAACCGAAGCTCCAATGGCTCCTCCACAAGTATGCTCTGGTGGAGACTCTTCAAAGGCCGAACTCTCAAGCCGAGGTCCATTATTCGGAAGACTTCAAGCACCAGCTTGCCGCGGAACGTGAACGAGATTTTAATAAATGTGCTCGATCTAGCACAAGCCGAGGGGTATCAAGTTCTCAAGGCCGAAGCTCGACAGTTCGAGGCCGAGGGCAAGCTGGAGGTCGGGGCCAGGGTCGCCTTTGTATAGATGAAATCCTCAATAAGGATTTTACAAGTGAATGGCTTAGTTTTAGTAAATCTACGGGTTCAGCCTAGGACTTGTGTACTCTTCAGCTTAATGAAATTTGTGGATCCTCTATTCTCGATGTTTTGAATGTTCACTTCTTTAATGGTCGAACTTAAATCTTCAAACTTGTGAGTGTTCCTTAAGAGATGTGCAAGAACTTATCACTACGCTTTGATTATTAGCTCGGTTAACTTTAATGTTTGCCGAGTTGTTTCTAAGGTTCCTCGAACTTATTTGTTCTTAGAACTTTTTGATGGGGTGTTCGATGAACTTAAGGGTTTTGTCAAACTTAGAGAAGTGGTTTTTCAAACTTAGTTCATAAAACTTTAAAAGCCTGTTTTGCCGAGGTTTAGTGGGAGGGGTGGTCCCCTTTTATGTGCATTTTAATCTTCCTCGGTTGGTACAAGAGGTACCGAACTTGAGAGGGCAACCTCGTTCGTCATACAATATGACAAACTTAAGAGGTATGTGAGTGTAATGTACGTGATGTAAGAGGAAATGCAAGACCAGACAACTATAAATGCATGCACGAATTATGTTTTATTAAAGAATTCGAAAGAAACTGCAATCTTAACTCTAAATAAAATGAGCCTAAAACAACCTAATATGAAATATCCTCTTACACATAGTACTTTTTGAGGTGGGAGGTGTGCCAGGCTCGGGGGATTAGCTCGCCATTCATATGGGCGAGGCGGTAAGAACCTTTGCCGAGAATCTCTTCTACTCGGTAGGGACCTTTCCAAGTGGCTTCTAGTTTCTCTAGCTTCTCAGCCTTGCTAACCTCATTATTTCAAAGGACAAGGTCGCCTACTTGAAATTGTCGGGAACGAACCCTTTGATTGTAATACCGAACAACTTGCTGTTTGTAGCAGGCTTCTTTAATGTAGGTCGTTTTTCTTCTAAGAGGTCCAAAGTGGCCTTGAGACTTTCTTAATTCCCTTCGGCTGAGAAGTTAATAGTCCAAGGAATTGGAAGTCCTATTTCAACTGGAATGACGGCCTCGATTCTATAGACGAGGCTATAGGTTGTTTCACCTGTTGACGTCCAAGGTGTGGTACGGTACGACCACAAGACTTGAGGAAGGTTGGCAGCCAAGTCGCCCTTAGCTCGGTCGAGGCGTGCTTTGAGCCTCAGACAATAGTTCGGTTCGTCACTTCGGTCTGCCTGTTAGCTTGAGGGTGAGCTACCGAAGTGAATCTTTGTTGGACATTGAGTTCGCGGCACCAGTCCACGAACACTTTATCGATGAATTGTGTACCATTGTCCGAGACTAAATTGTGAGGCACTCCAAACCGACATACGATGTTTTTCCACACAAAGTTTTGAGCATTCTTACTTGTGATTTTGGCTAGCGGCTCGGCTTCATCCCACTTCGTAAAGTAGTCAATGGCCACTATTAAAAACTTGAGTTGACCAGGAGCTGTATCAAATGGTCCTACGATATCGATACCCCACTACATGAATGGCCAAGGACTCTGCATTCCGATGAGGTCATTAGGAGGCAACCTCGGTACTGTCCCATGGGCTTGGCACTTAGGACATTTTTGGACAAGGTCCACTGAGTCTTGTACCATTGTGGGCCAATAGTATCCTCATCGCAATACCTTTTTGAGGGAGTACGAGCTCCAATGTGACTTCCGCATGACCCTTCATGAACTTCTCGGAGTACATAATCCACTTGTTGCGGTCCCACACATCTGATGAGAGGCTGTAGAGCACCCCATCCTGAAAATTGTATTTTAAGGACCTACTAATGACTTTACGAACTTCTATCTTGTCTTCGGGTAGTTCACCCCTTTCCAAATAATTTTGGATCGGAGTTACCAGCTCGGTTCCTCAGTGAGTACGGCCACTTCAGCCTCACCTATACTTCTGTGTAGGAATTCTTCAACTGGAGAAGCACTGGAGGAGGACAACATTTTACTCAACGCGTCGGCTTGGACATTCTCTCACCTAGGTATGCGGAACAGTTCAAAGTAAGTGAACGAGCTCTTCAGCTGCCTGGCCTCTTCGAGGTATTTCTTCAGCCTTCCACTTCGGGCCACGTAGGTTCCTAACATATGGTTTACAATGATTTGTGAATCACTATACACTTTTAGGGCTGGTACCTTTAGTTCGTTCGCCAACCGAAGTCCCGCGATCAGTGCCTCGTATTCTACTTCATTATTGGTGGTGGGGAAGGTGAAATGAAGTGAATACGTAAGCTCTTTCCCTTTAGGGTCGATGAGGATTATCCCCGCTCCGCTTCCCGCTTTTCCTGGAGCTCCATCTACGTGCATCTGCCACCAGTGTTCTTGGTCGGCAGCCGAAGTGCTTTCGGATTGTTCGACCTCGGTATTAGGAGTAGGGTGAATCGAGTTTCCACCAAGAAATCTGCCAAGGCTTGTCCTTTAATAGCTTTGCGTGGGCAAAATGAGATAGAGTGTTCTCCCAGCTCAATTGCCCACTTTGCAATTCGACCCGAGGCTTCCGGCTTCGTTAGGACTTGTCAGAGTGGCAAGTCGGCCAGAACTCGTATTTCATGTGCGTGGAAGTAAGGTCGTAGTCTTCTTGCAGCATTTACTAGAGCAAGTGCAACTTTTTCCAAATGTTGATAACTCGTCACAGGGGACTTCAGAGCCCTACTGATTAAGTAAACTGGAAGTTGCCGGTGGTATATATTAAATCAACAGCTGCACATATAATTTATTCATAGATAAATCCATATAAAAATATTCTGCAAGCTGCATTTCTGTAGGATATCTTTTGTTAGCTCCAAGAATTAACTTATGGGTCTTACAGTTTACGTCAAAATATAATAATACTACATAAAAAAACAGTAAATTAAATAAATAATAAAAAAAAGTTGCCATGCACCAAATCTAATCGAGCTGTTCCACGCATGATTTGTGGGACATATTTAAGGAGTTGTTTGTGTGGTGGAAAGTGCAAAAGAGAATCATCCTCTTATTTCTAAACGTGTGAACACTCCTACACAATTACAAAAGCTAATTAATAATCATCAGATTTAATCCATATATTCCTTTATTTTTATTACCATATTGTTATTTTTTATCATTCTATGTATTGCTTTTCAAATTATTCCGTGCCACTAGGAATTAAGTTGACTGCAATTAGGCTGCTCCAAGCCACATTACGGTTCTCCACTGGACTCTCCATTTTTCCGGCCATTTTTTTGCATCTTAAAAAGAGCCTCAGCCGCATCCGAACTCTCCTTCAAGACTCTCCTCCATTTTTATTATTATTTTATTCATCTTTTATTTTCTATTCTTAATTTTTTTTATTTCATAAACACAAAATTAAAAACATTTTATTTTATTGAAATACAAAACATTACATTAAAACACAAAATATTTTATTTTATTAAAAATAAAAGGCATTACATTAATACTCAAATTAAATTAAATCGCAAACATATTTAGTTTCCTTCGGAGATGGCATACAATTTCTCCAAAAAATCAGCATGAATAGCTCGCTCCTCTTCCGTCATCCGGCCGGTATCGAGCTTTTTCATCTTCTCGTACTCCCTAAATGCTTTGCTTCTCATGCATACCAGCCTGTTTTCAGCCAATAGCACAGCATCAGCCAGTGTAACAACTTCCGAGACTCCGACTTTCTCCTCTTCTTTAACAATTGAACCAGCCATTTTGATAGCAAAAAAATATGAAAACTTGTGGAAAAATATATGTAAACTTTTGGAAGTAATAGGAACTGTGGTGTGTAAAATGAATGGGGATGAAGATGTATTTATAGGGGAAATTTAGGGATATAACCGTTTTTTAATAGATATAAAATTAATTTTTTTTAATTATTACTGTTAATCTGCATTTAAAAAAAAAAGAAAAAAAATTAAAATACGAGCGTCACGCAGGACGCTCTGCGTCCAAACTACTCCATCAGGCGCCCTTTACTCGGAGCCCCAGCGTTGACTCTGTGACGCTCGGGACGCAGCATGGCGGAGGACGCGGCTGCGTCCAGCGTCCACGGCTCGCGCTGGGGGCAGTCTTAGTCTTCTTTCGGAAAAAGGAAATAATTGAATATCACATCAACCCATCATATCATCCTTAATACTCAATATAAATCTCTAATACCCAATTTGAGCACATTCCCGTCGTGTGGACGGGTAGCAAAGGCTTCTTCAATAATTATTTTAGTTTTTTTTTTCGGGCTCCGCCTTCGTTTCGATTACTAATATAAAGATAATCGTAGTGACAACAATTTGAATTCTTCGACTTGCTCCGAGGCCTTCGCCTCCCCTCGCTCGACTCATGACCAGAGAAGAAGCGGCAATTTTTTTAATAATACTACCTCCATCTCATTAGATTAGTCTTGCTTTCCTATTTGGTTCATCTCACCTATTAGTCTTCTTTCCTAAAATGACAAAAAATATGTGGCTACAATTAACTCTCTCTCTTTAGAATTAATTACAACCACATATCTCACTTTTCTTAGTTTGCGTGCCCGGTCAAACTAAGACTATATTAATGAAATGAAGGTAGTATGAATAATACTCGACAAAACTTCTTTTTCTTTTTCCTTTAGGTTAGGCATTAAATGCTACTACGTCCATCTCATTTAAGTATGCTAATTTGACCAGATACAAGAACAAAAAAAAAGAATATGTGGTTGTAATTAATTTTGATAAGAGAGAGTTAATCGTAGCCCTATATTATTATTTGATATTTTAAAAAATGAGACTAATAAGTCAGATATACCAAAATGAAAAGTAGAACTATTTATCAAAAAATTAAAAAAAAACAAACGAGGGTCACAAAGACCGAGGAAGGTAATAGGTGGCATCTCTCTCTCATGTCTAAAATGAATAGAACACGTGATGGAAAAGTATATAGTTGTAAATACAAAATAAGTGGTTGCAAATCCTTTACGACAAGAGCAGATGTAAATCGGCTTATTCCTGGAACCTACCCTTCCGCGTTAGACCTCCGACGCCCTTTTTCTCCGACCATTCTTCTGCTCTAAATTCTCACCGAATAAAATCCCAAACGCAGCTCAAATTCCACATCCACATCCACAAAATCTCTCTCACTCTCTCTCTCTCTAGTGTCAGTTTATGGAATGATTGATTACCCTATGAATATGAATATGAATATACGCTCCGCCAGTAGCGCCGCCTCCACTGCGGCGGATGGCGACGTCTTCATCTCCTCCTCTTCGGACCTTTCCTCTTTCTGGCCCGACACCCAACAACCCTCCGCCGCCGCCGCCCAGTTCCTCCTCAACCAGGAGACCCTCCAGCACCGCCTTCTAGCCCTAATAGAAGGCGCCCGCGAGAGCTGGACTTACGCCATCTTCTGGCAATCGTCGGTGGTCGACTACGGCGGCCCCTCCGTTCTGGGTTGGGGCGACGGCTACTACAAAGGCGAGGAGGAGACCAAAGGGAAGCGCCAGACGGCATCGTGCCCTGCGGAGCAGGACCACCGCAAGAAGGTCCTGCGCGAGCTCAATTCCCTCGTCTCCACCGCCGGGGACGACGCCGTCGACGAAGAGGTGACCGACAGCGAATGGTTCTTTCTCATTTCCATGACCCAGTCCTTCCTCAACGGCTCCGGCCTTCCGGGCCAGGCCCTTTACAGCTCCACCCCCGTCTGGGTCGCCGGCGCCGAGAGGCTCGCCGCCTCTCACTGCGAGCGGGCCCGCCAGGCGCTGGGATTCGGCATTCAAACCCTCGTCTGCGTACCCTCATCAAACGGCGTCGTTGAGCTCGGCTCCACCGACCTCATCTTCCATAGCTCGGATCTGATGAACAAGGTGAGACTCCTGTTCGATTTCAATGGAAACAACAACGACCCCTCCGCCCTCTCCCTCGCCCACCCTTCGATTTATCACAACCACAATAGCACCGCCACCGCCGCCACTGCCACTGCCTTCAACAATGAAATTCCGAGTTCTAGCTGCTTAACCGAGAGCCCAAACGTACAAACCCATGGCTTTTTCAATACGGACTTGAATTTCTCCGAATTCGGAGCGAACGCCGGCAGGAGTTGCAAGCGTGAGTCGGGAGAGATGCTGAATTTCGGTGAGAGCGCGAAATTGGGGATCGGAGATGACAAGAGCAAGAAGAGATTCGTGAGGGGGAGCGGCGACGAGGGCGTGCTCTCCTTCACTTCTCGCGTCGAATCCGATCATTCCGATCTCGAACCGTCTGTAGTGAAGGAGGTCGACAGTAGCAGAGCAGCCGCGCATACGGAGGAGAAACGGCCAAAGAAGCGGGGGCGGAAGCCGGCGAACGGGAGGGAGGAGCCTCTCAATCACGTGGAGGCGGAGAGGCAGAGGAGGGAGAAGCTGAACCAGAGATTCTACGCCCTCAGAGCTGTGGTACCAAACGTCTCCAAAATGGACAAGGCTTCTCTTCTCGGAGACGCCATTGCTTACATCAACCAGTTGAAGTCCAAGGTTCAGAGTTCAGAGTCGGATAAAGAGGAGTTGAGTAGTGAGTTGGAGTTGCTGAAGAAGGAGGCGGCCGCGGCCGCAGCTCCTCCTCCTCCTCCTCCTCATCCCCGTCCTCGTGTTGAGCCGTGCGTGGACATGGAAATAGACGTAAAGATAATCGGACGGGACGCGATGATACGAGTCCAGTGCAGTAAAAAGGATCACCCAGCAGCGAAGGTGATGGTGGCGCTGAGTGAGTTGGAATTAGAAGTTAATCACGCGAGTTTATCAGTTGTGAACGATCTGATGATACAGCAAACCTCAGTGAAGATGGAAGGCCGCCTTTACACACAAGATCAGCTTAGGTTAGCTTTGCTGTCTACACTTGCTCAAACTAGTAAATAGAGTAGACTTCCACCATTGTTGTGGCTACTGGAATAACCAACTGTTGATAGCCTTAGCTGGAAATTTCCATCCAAGTATTTTGTACGGCAGTTAATATTTATAGACGACGGCGATTTACTTTGGCTGCATACATCCCCTTTTCCCTTTTCCGATTCCATTTTCTACACTAGTATAGTATATTTTCACCCAACGAGATCTTCTATTGCATTTCGGCATACATTTCCTATTGTTCTTACTTTTATCGAGAGTTACGACTCGTAACGCTTCGAGACTTACGCCTCATGAAGCGACGGGAAAACGCCTAAAGGCTTAAGGGCGTCTTTTAAAACCTTGATTGCTGATCTTGAAAAGATTTTTAACCAATTTCTGACATTTCTAATAATGAAATTAGAAATGTCATAACGAAATGCAACAGATGATCTGATGTATACTTTCACAGTTTAATCATGTGACAGCCTAAAAGCATGGACTAAATATGTGGTTACAATTAACTCTTTCTCCTCAGAATTAATAACGACATATCTCACTTTTCTTGGTTCTTGTACCGAGTCAAATTATGACTATTTATATGAGATGGAGGTAATATATAATTTCATATTATTATTTTTGTTCTTACTTTTATCGAGGATTACAATTCGTAATGCTTCGAGACTTACGTCTCATAAAGTGACTGGAAAACGTCTGGAAGCTTAAAAGCGCCTTTTTAAAACCTTGATTGGTGATTTTGGAAATATTTTTAACCCATTCTTTGACATTTCTAATAGTGCTGCTAACGAAATGCCATAGATGATTTGATGTATACTTGCACAGTTTAATCATGTGGAGCATTTGACAAAAAAGTGGATATTCGGTAGTAATTAGTCCAAGCTTTTAGGCTGTCCAGTTGGGACCACGCCAGCATGTTGATTTTCCGCACATTCATAAGACACTAGAGTAACAACATTAAAGCATCCAGGCGCCGAGTCTCATGGCCGGCTATAACAGGCTCAACAAGTTCCTCACGACAGAGAGTAAAAAATAAATATTTTCTCTGTTCCGCCCATTAATTCATATTTCTTTTTTTTTTGCCATTATTAGTTTATTTATTTTTTTCTTTCACGACTAATATTATTTTAAATTTTTTTCTCTATTTTATTGGTTTCTGTGTCAAAAACAAAACGGACTAATGAGTGGGATGGATGGAGTAAATAAATAATGGCCACAAAACTAATTAGAATTATCTATTGCACTTTCGTGTTCTCAGTTACCACATATCGAGTTTCTTCCTCACCTCTAGAAGGGAACATGTACGTGAAGTTTGGATAAACTTCAGGTATTGATTTCACACTATACCACATGTGCTATTACAGGGCACACACTCATTTTGAAAAAATCTCACTCCAGACACATCACATCCTCATATTGGTTTACTAATTTCCTCCTTGTTTTATGAATTCTTGGACGGAGAGGAATAATCACAAGCACTCTAACATTCTTGTCCTTTTTCTCACATCACTGTGCAAGTGATCTATTATCTTCGGCTCTCTGTTGCTACTAAGAAGCTCGTTCCGCGCAGTCGAGCGACTGCTCCCTACAAGTTGGCATCATGCCCTTTTCTGCCCCTGTGATGTGACACCTCCGGTCGATGCCTGTTCTCTGGTGTCTGCCACACGCTCCTTAAGTGAAGCTTAGCACGGATGGTTCTTTCGATAGAGGACAGATGAGAGAGCAGTGGGAGAGGTTTGGTTCGTCACACCCAGTTTACGCTCTTGTTTGCCTACAGTTTGCCGCTCCAGGCATTCTCAAGATTTGACGCTGAGCTCCAGGTGGTGTACCGCAGTCTCCTCATTGCCTCTTAGTTCTCTTCTCATGTCTGGATCGAGCTTGACGCTGCTATTGTTGTAGCTTTTTCTCGTTTGATCGACACGCATTCAGGATCAGTCGTACCACTGTTACCTAGATCTGTCTTTTGATCATGAACTTATAAGTTCGGATCACACACATACATTCACAGGGAGAGCAATCGCCCTGCATACTTCTTGTTCGCCTTGGACACCAACTTCCTTTGTTGACTGATAGGCTAGTTTTCGTTACCCTATTCTCACGTGTTTTGGGCATGTTTTTAGTGGATTTTATGCTTTTTCAGTGTGTTTTGTGTAGGATTATGGATAAAGTTCGAAGGGATAGTGCAAGAATAGGAGACATGAAGAAAAGCCCGAAATCGGCCGAAAAATCGAAGATCTTGAAGGAAAATGCACAACCTGGGCTAATGTTTATAACTGGCCAGGTTGGGTACTTAGCCGATAAAATTCAAATGAGCTCCGGAGCTGACAGCGAATGCCTGGCCAACACGTGTCCGAGTTACTTTTGGCGACTCAGTCGACTTGCTA
>JAOWBJ010038998.1:0-10596 GCA_028566335.1 Monarda citriodora
TGAGGCTCGCAGAGAGATTCGACGACATCTGAACTCCCACATTCTCTTCTGTACTCTAGTGTTATGTCTGAGAGCTGCTGCTTCTCCAAGAATTCATCTGGGATTGTCTGAAAATATAAAATTTTTTAAAATTAGTTCAACTGTTATTACTGACTGACCAGAGTTACCGCGGTAAATTATGATATTTACCTCGAGCATCCACCTGAGATACTTGACGTTGTTCACGTGATGATTCATGTCCAAATCACTTCTCTTCGGCTGCAGATTGAAACATGAGAGCTCTATGAGTTCAGTTGCTGAGTTCGTTGCTAAGCATAAGTTGAGAAGAAAGAGTTTTGAACCTTTAGATTTGAGTGCACGTAGCGTGCATTGCTATCGAGCTTCTCGATCTTTTCTTGGTTGTCTTCTTCTATGGCGTACTTCTCGATGAACCATGGTGCGATCTCTCCCCTTACTACGTCCGGCATCTTCGAGAGGCGCCTCGTTAGCTGGTTCATCATCACCCACGTACTGTTGGAGACAGTATGGTGGTGTTTAGTATGCATTTTGAGAAAACAGTTCAAATCGGAGATCGGGAGATCGCAGTACCTCGTTGCTCGTACGAACACGAGGCCGGTTACTTTGCTCCGGAGAAGCCAATCTCTCCGCATCCCGTTCTTACCGGATGCTCCGACCCACGTGTCTATCTCCATCACCTCTCCCCTGTTCAGACACACGGGGAAGTACGTTATCGACTAGTCTGTGGAGTGACGACCTCATGACTAGAGAGAGGGGGTTATGATACAGACCAAACAGGAGAACTCAACCAAAAGACATAGAGTTCATTTAGTCTATATACCCCATATTAGTTGTCTTCGTAAGCGATATGGGACAATTGAGTCCGTAATAGATTACCAGATAGGGTAATGTTCGACTTTAACTTGCATCCTAGAAACAACCCAAATAAGGTTGTTCCTCATCATTCCATGAGTGGCGCCAAATCCATCACTCAGCAATCCCGACATCCAGACATGATTCAACGCCGTTTCCTGCAAAAAACATCCATCGAAAACATTCAACTCCTTCCATTCCTTAAAAACACCAAAAAAGGAAACCTCGGAATCTCCAAAAAAAAAAACCTGCAGTAAGTTGAGAAGGCTCTCGATCGTGGCCGTCTTGTCCGGCCCCACTTCGTAAGACCTTATCACAACAGTCTGCCTGTACCCAACTCCCTCCTCCACGATCAACCCCTGCCTGTAGGGATCCACCAGCTGCTTCCTCGTCGGAATATTCTGCCGGAAATGCTCCTCCAGCACGTCCACACCGTCCTCGACCCGCCCGGTGGAAAGGAGCGCGATCGCGTGATCCTGCCTCAACAGGTCCATCTCGGCGGCCGCGATGCTCTTGCTCCCGTTGACCTTCATGCAGTTGAGCTTCTGCTTGTTCGTGTCCCCGCACTCGCCTCCGCCTCCGATATAGAGGGAAGTGATCACAGTCACATGGTGCATGAGGAAAGCCATTGCTATGGCTTTACTAGTACCACTAGTGGAGTGGAGAAATAGTGTTGTTGAAAATTTTTATTTTCCCTGTTCATTATGACGGTTATATATGCCGGGGGCGGAAAGGACTAAAGAATCAAAACAAATTTAACAAGGTGGGAAAAATGGAACTTAGTTCTAATATGGTGTTTTCGAAGGGGGATTCCGAATTTCTGTCTGTTGGTTGATGGTGTTTTGTAGGGCGGGTTATGCTAGGAATATTTTATCTTATTTATTTATTTATACTGCTCCATGTCACGTTTCATTAGTTCATTTTGGTTCCGGCACCGAAATCAATAAAGCAGAGAGATATAATTTTAAAATGATATTAGTTGTGAGATAATTTTTTTACTATAAATGGAAAGTGTACTAATAGTTGAGACAACCGAAAAAGAAAAAATGGACTAATGAAACATGACAGAGTGAGTACTATATAATAATTATTCACCCCTTAATATAGAAATGTTAACGTGTGATATGTGAAATGTTTAAAATACCTCTGCATCATTCAACAATAGAAAGTGATGCACGGGACAGATCGGGTTCGATTCTCGACGGGTGCATTTATTCTCTTTCTTTCTAATATTACTTATAGGTCTACTATCACTTTCAGACCCAATAATTATTATTTAAATTAATATTTTCTTTTTCTTTTTAATTTACTTAATAAAATTTCGCCGCTTTTTTTTAACATAAATACAATTTATTTAGTTCCGATGTTGTAAAACAAAATTGTTCTTCAATCATCTGAGCTTTCTCTGTTTTTCCCTATATTTGGGGGTTGGCGTTTTCGATTAGTCCGAGATTTTGTTCTTTGGGAAAATAGTAACTTCTTTTTTCATTTGTTAACTTCTAGAAACTTTTCTTCTGCACTTAAATTTTGTTAAAATTTTGGTTTATCTAAAATAATTAATATTTAATATTTAATTTATTAATTATTATTCTACTATCGGAGTAGATGAACGTGGAGTACTTATTTTTTTCAAAATCGAATTTCGGTGAGTGAGATATAAGTGTTTAAAGTTTGAAGAGGATTCTTCATTCTTTGTAGTGGTGAGGGTGTTGTACCACATTGGAGAAATATCATTGTGGAGGAATGTTTATAAGTGAATAAACATGTGGGCTTAGTACCAAGTGAGCTAAGTGGGTGTGCAAGAGAGAGTGGGCTCCCGTGCGCACACACACGCGCCGCCGCCGCTGTCCGTCCGGCTCGGGTTTCATGGCCATGGACTTGGATCTTGGCAATTGGTCCTTTGGGTGGTCCTTTGGCCTTTGAACCTAAAGGATGAGCTTGTGAACTATAATTTTTGGACCTCCAAAATATATAGTTTTTTGGGCCATGTCTTTTAAACCCAACCCAATTGCGTGGCCCATTTGGCTGAAGGCCCGGCCCAGCGCCCGCTCGCTGGCTCAGCGTGGCGCGCGGACAGGGTGATCACCCCGCCCGCTGGCCCTGTCCGGGTAATTGCTGTAACAGCGGAGGCTTTAAGCCTGTCACCCCACTACCTCTTCATTTCTCCACTATTTTTAGTGGGTGTAATGACTATGAATGCCATGAATGCTCCCCCTTGGTGATGACCTATAAATAGAGGCATGTAGTGCATTGTAGATATACTTTTTGCCACTTGCTAGATTCATCTCTTTGCATACACTCCCTTTGTCATACTTTGAGCTCTTCCTCACCTCACTCCAGTTCGCCGGAACCTCTGTGACTTGTGGTGCTACATCACACAGGGCGAAACTGTTTTATCTTTGGGGACGATATGCCACACCATGAGCACTACCGGGGCGTATTTCGTCTTGCCGATAGAGGGCTATCCTCGACTCGGTTTGCACATCTTTTAAGTTATTGCGTTGTAATCATCTTCAATAGTTTATAATAGTTTTGTACGCCCGAGACAAATTATTGTATTACAAAATTTCTTTTGTTATTATTGTTCTAACAAATCTTGCATTTGGTTTGGCACCAAGACCAAGAGGGAAGCGGGAATGAGGTATTTTTAATTGTTTGGAGAAGATAAAATTTAAATTTTAGAAAGGTGAAAGATGGAAATTAAGTAAAAATGTTGATTCTTTTATTTTTTAATGAATCAAAAGTGATGTCTTCAAGCAAGATTTAATATCATATGTTACTAAGAGAAATCCTTACTGTAATTCTTGGAATTACATTACCATGACCAAGTCATGTATTGGTCAAATATGATTATAAATTCTTGAGGTGGTGAGCATAATTATATATTATTACTATTATACGTATAACATGACTAAGAGGGTGTTTGGCTAAGCTTATAAGTTGTTTAAAAGTTATTATAGTTATAACAAGTGCTTATAGGCAAATTATAAGTTGTTTATAAGCTTAGTCAAGCACCCTCTAATGTTGACAGCACAAATTGTGAGAAAATCTCATATGATTGTATCGGGCAGTCATGGTTAATGTGCTTATGATGGTGCGGTTTTCACTACCTTGTAAGTAGGGTAGTGAACGAGACAAGTTACTCGACAATCGACTAAAAAAAAACTCGTTCAGTTTCGAATTTGTAAACAATTGAGTTGAGTTTGATGAGCCAAGCTCAACCGCTCAAGTATTCGACTTCAATTGATCGTGAATATGTTTGGCTCATATATAATAGAGCTTGTTCGCGAGGCCATTATCGAACTCGTAATTGAGCTTTAGGCTTTTATGTGGAAAGAAAATATAATCAAGCCCAGGCTTCATAGTCACGATTAGTCATCTGGAGTAGAATTTAAATGGAAGATAGTTTTTCACGAGTGGGGTTTGAGTTCGATTTTTTTAGCATGAATGCGACTCGATAAATATTCGATTATAACATATTCGAGTTCGAACTTGAAAACCAAATTTTTAATCGAATCAAACTCGAGCACGTCAATATTTGGTTAGACTCGACCTATTTATAACCTTACTTGTAAGTGTTACAAGAATTTGGATAACTAATCATGGTTTGAGAGGCTAATGAACTTTTGTATTTATTTATCTTGGGTTATGCTCTCTCAGTCTCAGGACTACTGAAACTTTTCTTTTCGACGCGGAGACTAAGACGAGAGTATTTAGTATTTTAAGTGTGTTGTGTAAAGCATATCATTAAGGGTATTTTCGTAATTTTGCATTTTTAAGAAATAAATTTCTATTTTTTTCCTACTTTACATCTGATCATCTTCTTCCTTTTTGAACTCTCCTCTGCAACACAACGTAGTTAGCGGCCATGGAGGAAGAAACCGACGATCATGGAGGAGAGAGAAAGGGAGGAAAGACGGGAACAAAGAGAGAGGATAAGAGAGACAGGTGGAGGCGGTGGTGGAGTGGAGAAGACGGGGTGCCCCTTCTAATGAAAAAATAAAATTCAATGAAGATTTGCTTCATTCGACATGTACACGCCACGGACATCAGGCGGATGTGGGTGGAGGATGGAGAAAGTTGCAGGCGGAGGTGGGTGGAGAAGGGAGAGAAATGCTGGAAGAGGAAGGAGGCGGGGGGAGGGGTGCAACGATGGAGTGGAGGTGGCGGGTGGAGAAGGTGGGGTTGAGATGACGGGTGGAGGAGGGAGAGAGTTGCAGGAGGAGGGAGGAGGCGAGGAAGGAGGGGTGCAACGGTGGGGTGGAGGAGGGAGAGAGTTGCGGGCGGAGGTGGGTGGAGGGGGGAGATAGTTGCAGGAGGAGGGAGGAGGCGGGTGGAGAAGGGGTGCATCAACAAAATATTTTTATTTTTTAATTCTAAAATTAAGAAAAATTAATTATGAAGTTTAATTGTATTAATGATATATTATTTATGTACTTAAATTATTAATTATTTCCAAAATTAGAAAGATGCTATTATTTGTGAGATTGTCCAAAAAAAAGAGTGTCAATATTGCGAGACGAGAGGAATATTAAATTTAAAATATCCATAGAATAAATGGCATCAGTCCATCCGTCCAATTTTATATTTTTTACCACTATTATGACGTGATTTCGTGATGTGGATAGTTGTTATTCTATAATTATTATTGGGCGAGATAAAAATAATGGGATATCCGCGTTTAAGTTAATTGTTCTATGGATTGTAACTATAGTAAAATTTATTTATTCAATAGGATTCAGATTTCTTAGTAATTTCCTGCATTTTTACTGCATCCCTTAGACCACCCCAATAGCCCGGTGGGGGCAACCGGGCAGGGCGCTTCACGACGGCTGGAGAGGAACGGATCGGAGGACGCTGCTGGGGGGTTTGGACGTACGGTTGGGGGACGCCCAAGCGTTTCAAGACGGAAGGGATGGATGAATTTTCTTGCCTATTTATTTATTTAAAAATAAAAAAATGATTACAAATTTAAATGCCTAAATTATCTAGGTATACCATACTTTTGCGATAGCCTGCAAAATGTGATGTATGTTTGTATCATTTTGCATAACATGATTATCAAAGATGAGGGGCCAATGGCTACACAAGGGAGTCCTCCGGAATATGAAGCTCCGGGGAGTACTTCGTCCCGAGTGAACCAGGGAGCTACGGATTCCTTTGTTTCATACGATAGGCGGTTGGTTAGTACTCAGGACTTGAATGTTCACTAAAATCTCATCGCCAATTTGATCAAAGAATTATGGAGTGTCCAAACTCGAGACTAATATTTATTTATTTAATTTCGTGTTTTAGTAATTTTATTTTGTACTTTTATGTAATTTTATTTCGTGTTTAGTAATTTAATAAAATAAAATGTTTTTAATTTTTAATTTATGAAATTAAAAAAATTAAAGTAAAAAATGAATAAAGATAATAAAAAAAATGGAGGTGAGCCCTTGGAGGAGAGTCCCTAACTATTGTAGCTCGTCTCGTGAAGGCTTTCTTACGCCGGAAAAGAAAGGAAAACCCTCCAAACGGAAATGCTGCTAGGACTAGTCTTAAATCTCTAACTTCAATTCATTGATTTGGTCGTTGTATCGTTTCAAAAACCAAAATATATAGTATTCGCATAGACTAAGCATAACTATTAGGATTAAAGTGGGTTATTGGCAAATTAATCCACCAACTTTGGGGGTTCTGGATTTTTCCCGTAACTTTAAAAGTGAGGACAAAAATACACGAACTTTCGAAATTGTGTTAATTTCCCCCAAAAATATTTTCCGGCCAAACTAATCTGACATAGCACATCGGAGTTACACATGTGGCAAAGAACGACCGATAACAATACGACGCCGTTATCAATTAGCCAAAACGATGTCGTTTCATCAAAATGACATAATTTTCCGACGGAGCGGCGGCTTGAGGGGCAATGTTGTTGTACATTTGGTCGGAGTGCTGCCGCGGGAGTGTCGGGAGGGGGTGGAGCTCCGGCGAACCGAGGCGGTGGTAGGTGAGGGTGGAAGGTGGCGGTGGTGGAGGGGCTTTTGCATCATCGTGCACGGGATTAGTCTGTGCAAAGGGGGAACTCGGCGGAGGTGGGGGTCGGAGTCCGAAGGGGGTGGAGGGGCAGCAACGGTATCTTGGAGGCATCGACAGGGGAAGTGGTGTCGGAGGTGGGGGTGCCGTGCACCTGGGCTCGTACCCAGGTTCTGTCCAACTACAATGGCGGCGCGAGAGGCGGTTCACAGTGGTGATTCAGGAGGTGGCAGGTTTCATGGCCTTAGCTCGGCCATCCTCGCTCGAACCTAAGCTGCGCTCGGGCCTAACATCCTTCCCTGGTGTGGGGCGAACTCCATCACGGTGGCGGAAGGTGCAGACGACAGCAGCAGTCAGCGGGGATAGGGGAAGTTAGGGTTTCCACCCCAAATCGCATGATGAGGCCCTGCGCATAACCTGTTCCGCGCGCGATGGTTCGAGCCCAGCACCCCTCACGGTGCTTGGCGTGTCTCGGTTCGTGGAGGAGGTGGTGGTGCACGGCGGAGTCACTGGCGGTGGCTCGTGGCGGTCGGGCAGTGGCGAATTTTTTTCGCGTGTTCACTCAACCTGTTGCTCGTGCCGCTGCTTGTCGTGGCTCTGCCTGGTGGCTCCATACTGCATGGTAGTGGTCTGGTCGAGTGGGAGCCACGGTTGGTGGCTGTGGTGATGGCGTTCGGCAGCGGACTCGACGGTGGAGAGAAGAAGGGAAGAGGCCGAATGTGATTAATTAGTCAATGTATCTTTTCAATAACCGTCTCTTGAGTCTACTTATAAACGCCATATGTGCAACTTTTTCACATGTGCAACTCTGACGTGTCACGTCGGATTAATTTGGCCAGAGAATTCTTTCGGGAGTAATTAACATAAAATCGAAAGTTCGTGTATTTTATCCTCACGTTTAAAGTTCGAGTAAAAATCCAAAAACCTCCAGAATTGGTACAATAATTTGTCAATACCCTAAAATTCACAAATAATAATATTACTACTAAAAATAGGATGACAATATAGTTTGATCAGATTTATACTCATATTTTTATTTAATAAGATTGATACTTTTAAAATAATATTTTTATTTATTAAATAATTATGTTAAAAATTGATATTTTTTATCTAATAAAATTAATGTTTTGAACTGGATTGGCCATTAGCAGCATCCAAATTTTTGTATTTAACTAGCGAAGAGACAAGTAACCATGGGCGTCACCGTGTAGCAATTGTCTGATGATCTTCCAACAATCAGATAATCTTTGCCTTTGTTTGTTATTACACACTTCTTCACTACAAAATTGACATTCATTCCTTTGTCACACAGTTGACTTATGCTGGTGAGATTTTCTTTGAGTCCTTCCACAAGTAGAACATCTTCGAGAGCTGGCATTCCTGGTACACTCAACTTTCCTATTTTGATCTTTCATCTGCCACCATCTCCGAACAAAATAGTCTATTCAGAGCAATTTCCGAGTGCCACAAGTGCACTCTTGTTGCGTGTCATATGTCTTGAACAACCACTGTCGATATACCATGTTGTCTCAACCTTTGCTCCATTGCATCGGATAGTTATGTAGCACTTTTTCTCTTGAAATCTTCTTCCATATGGGGACCTTCTTTTATTACTTAAGTAAAATCTGCAGCAAGGACGAATATGACATGGTCTTTAACAGTAGTGACAAGTTGGAATGAACATTTGATCCTTGGTGTTCTTCATTGTAGGTCTCCTGTCTGATGACTAGTCTTTCAGTTTGTTCTCCATTGGTTTTCTTGCTTCAGGAACAAACTTGATTTCTTTGAGCCTCCACTGGTTTGTCCTTTGTCCACACCTAGACTAGTTTTGTCTGAATCTGGTCTCCCTTGTCCAAGTATCTCATCCAGCTTCTTTGCCCCACTATTGAACGAGCGAATCAGTTTGTTCAGATGATTGAGTTCTTGGCTTTTGAATTTGACTTCTTCCTGAAGATCATGGATGTTCTTTATGAATTCCCCCTTCTCCACAGTAAGTTGCAAGATTTGTTGTGTTTGCAACTCGTTCACTAGATTTGTTGTGTTTGCAACTCGTTCACTATTGTCACTTGATCGCGCCTATCTTTCAGTTGCTGAATCACGTCGGTGACATTTAGCATTGATTCTCCATCTCCAGCTCCTTCATCATGATTGGATCAATGATAGTGACAACATCAACATGGTTATCCCCTGGTTCTTCATCAGTTCCACTTTCTTTTGTTTCCTCATCACTGAAGGAAGCATGAAAAACCTTTTTGTTGACCTTTTGATATTTGAACAAGTTCGCACATTCACTCTTGATGTGTCCATACCCTTCACATTCATAACATCTGGGACCTTTGTCAGTTTTTTCCTTTGTATCAACTTTGTTTCTTTCTCCTCGAACATTTATGACGAGTCCTCATGCTTCCTTGGTCTATTGAACCTTTTGAATTTCCTTCTGAGATAGGCAATTGTATCAGCCATCTCTTGTAGATCTAGAGATTCATCTGAGTCTTCTACATCTTGTGTCACTTTGAATGTCAGGTTCTTCTTTTTGGATCTTTTGTTGTCTCTTAGCCCCATCTTGAATATTCTCAAAGTTGATATCAAGTCACCAGAGCTATAGTTGTCCAGATCGCAGCTACCTTGTAATCAAACCTTTTTGGCAGAGATCTCAGAATTTTCCTCACCACTTTGCTATGAGCAATGATTTCTCCCAGCAAAGTACATTCATAATTATGGATCTTAGCTTGGTATGAAAGTCTGCTACCGTCTCATCCTCTTCCATCTTAAGATTCTCAAACTGAGTAATCAGCTGCTGAACCCTCTGACCTTTGATCCTTTTGTTTCCATCAAAGGTGTTTTTGAGAATATCCCAAGCCTCTTTTGCCGTTTGACAGGTAGAGATTATGGCAAACATCTCAATGTTTACAGCGCTTTTAATGGCGTTCATCGCTTTCTGATTTAGTCCGGACATAGAGACTTCTGCTGGTGTCCATTCGGTTCTGTTCTTGACGGTTCCATCGGTAGTTTTTGGTTCAGTCCATCCTTTTTCCACTGCAGTCCATGCGCCTTGATCGATAGTTCTGATGAATGCAGTCATCCACACCTTCTAGTATCCATAGTTAGTACTATCAAACAGCGGCGGTCGAGCTCTGGAACCTCCTTCCTTGATTCCAGACATGGTAGAGCCACAAACAAGTTACGTGAACAAAATATTCCCTGGATCGAGCACCTGTAACTTAGGTGACCGGCTACTGGTACCAATTGAAATTGTTCAACTCGTACTGTGGTTCTACACAACAAGAATAATCTACGCAACCAAGCACAACATAAAGTAAAACACAACACAAGAAGTTGTTTACCCAATTCAGTGTAAACACACCTACGTCTGGGGGGATTTCTCTCAAGGGAATACTCCAATATTTTAGAGATTCAGAGTTACTGACTCGACTAATTTTAAGCGAATAAATACCTGCAAGTGTACGAGGTTATCACAGTAAAATAGCAAGTAAGAGTATCGTATCCACGAGGACTATGAGCATAAATTCGAGTACCATGAACAAGTTTCAACTACTATCTAGACGACCGAATTTGATGATTTTTCTAACTAAAGTGAACAATCAATCCAACACAAAAACAGAACAAATAACACGTAGAGAATATATGGAGATGGAATGTAGAATTCAAGGCTTCGATGCATTGACACAAATATTTACCCAATCGAAT
>JAOWBJ010039105.1:0-10595 GCA_028566335.1 Monarda citriodora
AGATAAAGCTCAATAAAGAGATAGAGACTCGGATATACATTGTAATAGATATGGACAAATATTGAAGTCAAACTCGACCCATGTACCTATAAATAGAGGCTAGGATCAGTTGAGAGATATCATAATCTCTTGTATTCTTGCTCTCATAGCTAATAAAAGCACAAACCCTCTTTTTCTCCGTGGATGTAGATCTATCTCAATAGATCGAGCCACGTAATTCCTCGCGCGTTCTTTTAGATTCTTGCTTTCTTTTCCTCCTTTACAAAAACAAGATCGATCACTGGCGCCGTTTGTAGGAACCCAAAAACTATGTTTTTCAATCAACTTTTTGTTAAAGGAGATAAACACATGACGGTTATCACCTGCTTGAACGCTGGCAACAACAACAATAATACTGGCAACGGCAACGACGTACCACTTCGGTGCAAGATCCGACCCCTGAGGGTCACGTGGAGGATCTGGATAGAGATGGAAATCCTATCAACCGAGGAGGAGAAGGAGCCAGCCCATCTAGTGGAAGGAGGACGGAGCGTGAGATCGAGCAATCAAATCTGAATGAGGCCGTCAAGGGCTTCCTTGCAGAGCACGAGGAGGAATTTATCCAGTTCCTCCGCTGAGGTCGAGATCGCCCTCCATCTCGTGAGAGGGAAGATGAGACCTTCTCCCAACAACGCTCTAAAGAACGTCGTCCTAAGGAACAACTTCTAGAGAAGCCCCGGACAGCGTCACCACGGTGTGAAACTCCAAGCTTCAAACTGGTAGGTTCACGTTATCCCCGAACCTCTCCTCCTCGAGACAAGTACCGAGGTAAGGGTGAGTACCGCGTTAGACGGCAGAGGGTCAGCCCAATTCGGCACCATTCTCCACCTCGTCACCGTTCCCTATCGGATGACGAGTATTACGAAGAAGAAGGATTTGAGATGTGTGGGAGGCTTATGACTCCCTTTACTGAAGAAATACTCCAAACCCCCTTTCGGAGAGGTACAAAGTTCCCAACATCCCTCTGTATGATGGTCTGTGCAACGTCGATGATTTCCTTGGGCAATACTAGTACAATATAATGAATCAGGGGCTAAACAAGGTTCACATACTGGTAGGTAATGCTAGGAGGTAGTTTGATAGCCTGACCGCTGGCAGTATTGGATCGTACGAAGAACTCATGATGACCTTCCATAGAAGGTTCTTCCAAAAAACCCAAGTCGAAGACCACTTCAGCTCATCTTCATACCATTCGCTAAGGCCGCGGTCAGACTGTTAGTGACTTCATGACCTGGTTCAATAAGGAGTGCTTAAAGGTTGAGTATATAAATGACTTACTTATCATCTCAGCTTTTCAGAAAAAACATCATGCCTGGTGCACTGTATAGGGAGATCGTGAAATACGAGCCCAAGACAGTTGTCGAGCTGTGGCAAATCACAAATTGGTTCGCACAGGCCGATGAGGTGGACAGGAGGAAGCGTGAAGTTGATAAGTCCGAGCCGGCTGAGAAGCGAAAGAAAGAGGAGGATCGTGGTAACGAAGGACAAGGTCGGCGAAGCGCCCATGATAGGCTCCAACGCGAACCTTTGTAGTCCAGGCTTGGATCTCGTCCAGGTCAAGAAAAGCCCCATCCTCAATACACTCCATTAACGAAGTCGAGGGCGAAGATTTACGAGCTCCATTCTGACCTGTTCGAGAAACTCCACACTATGAAGAACTCATCAAAGCGGTGGACTAAGGACAAATACTGTTATTTCCATGATGATCATGGACACGAAAAGACATGACCGGGCTCCAGGACAATCTCAAAACAAGGGCAAGAAAAGACAAGACCGAGAAAGAAATTGTGGTCCTTCTATGGACAAGAAGGCAAAGCGAGAACCTGAGGATGATGACGACATCCCCCAATTCGATGGAATTGTCACTGCTATCACAGGACTTTCCCTGGACAAGACAAAGTCCTCCCGCAAAGCAGAAGTCTGAGGACCTCACTCCGAGGAGCCCTCCCAAAAGCGGCTCAAGAGGGATGAGACAAATGTTTTTTCAAATGACGATCCAGTCCTAGCGGTGATGCCCCACCAAGATGCCATAACCATACAAGTCGGAGTAACCAATAAGCTAGTCCACCGAGTATTTGCGTACAGTGGAGCTTCAATGAGTATTCTATTCAAGGACTGTTTTAACAAATTGGAACTCGAAGAAGCTCGGTTGGCACCATCACCACTCCCACTGCGGAGTTTTGTACAAGACGAAAGACGCCCAGAAGGATTAGTCGATCTCCCAGTGACCGTAGGAAAGGCCCCGACCAGTTCGAAAACAGTGGTGCAATTTTTTGTAGTCAAAGCTTACTCCCCGTATAACATCATTCTCGGATGAGATTGGTTAAAGAGTGCATGCAGATTGCCTTAAGAGGAGTTGGGGCTTCGGCCCAGCACCCACAGGCGTAGCAACCAAAACTCAAGGAGTTCGAGCAGGAAGAGACGTCGTCTGCGTCAGGCAGATCGGCTGAAGCCGAAGTGGTGGAAGGAATGCGGAGGATGGCGAATGTGTATTGACTACACTGATCTCAATAAACACTGCCATAAGGATTGTTGTCCTCTCCCAAATATCGACAAGAAAGTCAAGGCCTTGGTAGGTTATGAGCTGCTCAGCTTTCTCGACCTGTACAAAGGATATCACCAAGTCCTGATGAATGACGAGGATGCATCCAAGACAACATTCATCACGTACTTCAGTGTCTTTGCATACAAGAAGATGTCATTCAGACTCAAGAATGCTGGAGCAACCTACCAAAGAATGGTCGATAAGATATTCCAGCCTCATATCGGCAAAATAGTGGAGGTATATTTTGATGATATAGTTGTAAAAAGTAAAGAAAAATCCACTTGTGTGGATGATCTTAAGACTATCTTCAACATTCTCCGAAATGTGAATACGAAATTGAATCCCCAAAAATGTACGTTTATGGTACGATCTGGAAAATTTTGGGGTGTTGGATATCAAAGGACGGCCTAAAAGCCAACTCCTCCAAAGTACAAGCCGTCACAAACATGAAAACACCAAAATTATTCATGACGTGCAGAAACATACGAGGTGTTTGGCCGCGCTAAGTCGTTTTCTCTCAAACACTTTTGATTAGAAAGAGGAGAATAGAAGAGCGTTCGATGAGCTTCAAAGCTAACTGACTGAGCTCCTTACATTGTCCATTCCAAAAGAAGGAGAAACTCTCTCCCTATATCTCGTTGCCTCCGATGAGACCATCGGTGCCGTACTAGTGAAGGAAGGACGTCGTCAACTTCTAGTATATTTCGTTAGCCGAGCACTAAAAGAAGCAGAAGTGCGATACCAGCCTTCGGAGAAGATCGCATTAGCCTTAGTGAATGCAGCAAGGGGAATGTGACCATATTTCCATGCACATCCCATACATGTCCTTACCGACCTCCCACTTCGGCAAGTTCTCACAAAAATCCTCTGTAAGAATCGCGAAGTGGGCAATAGAGCTAGGAGAACACACCGTTCTCTTCTGCCCTCACAATGCCATAAAAGGACAAGCCTTAGCCGACTTCTTGGTTGAGGCCAAATTCACAGAGCCACCAGCCTACGAAGTCGTTCCAAACCCAGAAGAAGTGGGTAAGGAAGAGCCTAAAGATTGCTGGCGGATGTATAGTGGGGCCGGTATTCTACTCATAGCACCAGATGGGCACGAGCTAACATATTCACTTCGGTTCATGTTCTTGAAGACTAACAATGAAGTCGAGTATGAAGCCTTGATTTCCGGACACCACCTCGCTCATAGCCTTAAGATTCGGGCGATAAAAGTTTACAGCGACTCCCAAGTTATTGTGAATCATGTATTAGGTGTGAGTGAGGCCAGAGGTGAAAGGATGAAGAACTATCTAGCAAAAGTCAAAACTCAGCAACAAGCCTTTGCATACTTTCAGCTTATCGGAATCCAAGAGGAGAAAATAACCGAGCTGACGCCATGAGCAAGCTGACTTGCACATCAAACACCTCGCCTATGGAAGAAGTCCAGCACAAAAGCATAGATGAAGTGAACCTCGTCATGGATGAACCGAACTGGATGACTCCCCTTCTTAATTATTTAGAAAATGGTGAACTTTCCGAGGATAAGATCACAGCCAAAAAGATCTTAAACAAGTCTATGCGGTACGTTCATGAACAAGGAATTCTCTGCAGAAAGTCCTATCTCCAACCCCTTTTAAAGTGCATAGGACCAGAGGAAGCAGACTATATGTTACGAGAAGTCCATGAGGGATCGTTTGGAAGTTATGTGGGAGCCCTAGTGCTATCAAAGAAGATCATGCGATGGGGGTACTATTGGCCAACAATGGTACAAAATTCCTAGGATCTCGTTAAGCGTTGTCTGAGATGCTAAATCCATAGCAATGTGCCGACGATACCCAAAACCGATTTGGTTAGCATGCAAAGTCCCTGGCCTTTTATGTAACGGGGGATAGACATAGTAGGTCGGCAAAAATCATAAGTAAGAACGCCCTTAATTTTGTATGGAAGAATATTGTTTGCAGCTTCGGAATCCCTCATGTCATTATCTCGAACAATGGAACATAATTTACGGACAAGCTGTTCAGAGAATGGTGTCAAGAACTTCATATCCAACAAAAGTTCACCTCGGTAGAACATCCTTAATCCAATGGTCAAATCGAGGTCACCAATAGAACAATAGTGAGAGGCCTGAAGGCTCGTCTTGACCGAGCAGAGGGCCAATGGGTAGAGAATCTACCTCAGGTTTTATGGTCATACCGTACTACTCATTGCACATCAAATGGAGAAACACCATATAGCTAGGTGTACGGGACCGAGACAATCATCCCGGTAGAGATCGGAATGCCGAGCCCACATACTATCAGCTTCACAGCTGAAGCCAAAGACGACAATCTCCGAACTGATTTGGATCTCTTAGAAGAGAAGAGAGAGCTCCCCTTCATAAAGGAAACTCGGTACAAACAACAAGTATCTCGGTATTATAACCGACGTGTCAAGTAACAGCACAAGTAAGAGACCTCGTCCTTCATAATAACGAAGTCAGCAAGGCAGAGAAGCTCGACAAGTTAGAAGTCACATGGGAAGGACCTTACCGCATTGAAGAGAGTCTCAATAAAAGCTCGTACAAGCTCCCCCACTTATTTGGTGAGCCTATACCCGATACACGGCACATCATACATCTTAAGAAATACTATGCATAAGTGGGCGAAGTTAAGGTCGACATTTTTAGGTCTTGTATGTACAATTATTATTCTTTTTTACCAATTTTTTCTTAAATAAAATTTCTTTATTTTCTAAATTCTTGTGTCTTGGTTTGCATTTTATCACCCAGTTATCCATATTATATCTTGTTATTAAAATTAATCGCAGAGGCTGGCCCCCTTTGAGGAAGTACAAATCTCCTACAAAAGATAAGTACGAACTCTTGAGGATTGAAAAATACCTCATTAAGGAACAATTCTCCTTCCAATAAATTATTAGTCCCATTTTTGGGATATTCGTGCGATCTGTAGACCACTCCAAGCGATGACCATGCCAAAACAGGAACACATACATTAGTTAAAATGAGTTGTTCGCTCAAAACGAAGATGAACTCTTGTTAAAACGAAGATAGCTACTTTGTTTAAACAAGAGCAATTAATTTATGAGTTACAAATATGAGGTTTAAAGCACAACAGTGTAAGACTCGAGCATAAGTTCGAAGTTACATGGATGAATTACTAAACTCTATCTCACTAAATCATAAAATGGATATCTATACTATGAAGAAGAAAATCTACCGTGGTTACTAAAATTCAGCCATTTGCTGACGAAGTCCTCGTCCAGATCGGCATTCAAAATAGTGTCTATATTAATTCGCCCTCGACCTCGGCCTCGCGAGACACTTCAACCTCGACCCTGGACAACAGGCACCCTCCGACCTTGAGCTCGGCCTCGGGCAACCATTTGCCGATCACTCTCATTTGACGATCGGATCATAGTTCCATGATCAACAACTTGGGAATCGGATGCGATCGTCCTGCATAGGAAATTGAGGTCGACGGTCCCGCCTGAGCAGCTGAAGATGCAAGAGCTGAAGTCAACTTTGGTCGACGAGTCCGTATAATCTTGTACCAGCCCATCTCGCATTTAAGCTCGTCCACTTGATCTTGAAACTCCCAACTATCTGTTCCATACCGAGCTTTGTAGTCGAGGCACCGTTTCCGCACTTCTTCGACCCTCTCGTTGACTTCGGTGATATTTCTCCCACCATTTTGGCGGATAATCTCTTCATACTCTGCATGCTCCTCCGCAGTCTTTTTTGAACCGGATTCAGAGATTTGTAGCCTCTCCTTCAGATCGATATAATGAGATTTCAGCTCGTCATATTTGACTTGTGAATCGGTAGACCTAGCTTGAATCTCTCCGAGCAATGATTCATATTTATCATGAAAGAGCAACAACTCGGAATCTTTGTGTTTGAGCAGGTCACTTCATCGACCCAAGGAGAGACATCAAACATTTTAGGGGAACACTATATTACGAGAAGGAAAAAGACTTTGAATTAGAAATGAAAACAATTAAATTTATAGAAGCCGCTACCTCAGCTGTCGCCACCTCGGCCTTGGCCATCGGTTCTACCTCCTTCGTCGATGCCAAAGCTTTGGCCTCAGTCTCGGCAATCTTCTCGGCCAGAACTTCTTCGCCCTCCTTTAATTGCTGCACGTTGAGAAGGACTGGTCGACCTCATCCGCACCCTTACGAAGAATTGAGGCCATGAACCGGGCTTGCTGTGAACGGGATAGACATAAGGAGTTAGAAGATTTCTAAAAAAAAAAAGATATAAAAGAAAAAGGATTTTCATATTTACATACATTACAGAAATTCTTTGGCCACCTTCCTCGCGGGTTGACCGCAGACTCGACAATCATGCCCTCCTCAGCAGAGGGGATGCCACCAGAAGACACCTCAAGTGAGTGAAAGTATGATGGTGAAGGAGATCGCAGGGAGGATGGAGATTGGCGGGAGGTCGGCGATTGCAGCACGGCACGCGAGGTCGAACCTCCAAGGTCCGCTCGGAAGACGCCGCCGACATTGACTTCTCCAACTCGACACTCACTTTAGCCTTCTCTTCTCCGACAGCAGACATCTTCTTCCTTGCGACCTTGGGTTCGGAAGACGACCTTGGCCTCTTGTTAGAATTCCCGTTGGATAGTAGCTGACTCACTGCACAGAAAAAATGAATCAATGGTTAGCAGACAAGTCAGAATAAACAAACGACGAGGTAAAATTAAATCTCACCCATCTCACCCACCCTCACAGTTGAAGGATCATACGGACTAAGCTTTGTCCTAGCAAGCTCGTCCTCAGAATATTCCTCATTAACCTCGCCTAGCGAGCAGACGTCTCTCTCCAAATCACCTTGGTCAGGAATCGTAGTGTGATCTATCTTTTCAGTCCTCCACATAAGAAGAGGGCCATATCCTCAACTCGGCAGAAGAAGAATTTTTCTGCCAATTTCGAAGCTTAGACCTCATCCACACTTTAAATGACAAGCGGGGCGTCAGATAAAACCACCCCACACTACTTTTTAAATTAGAAGAATTTAAGGAGGAGGTTTGGGGTTAATGGTCGACCTCGGCGAGTAACTTCTACTCTGAACCCAACCAAGAGTGCGAAAGAGTAAGGCGTAATTTGGCCGAAGGCCAAATCAAATGCCTATGCAGTTGGCTATATACAGGGTGCAACGGAAAACGAAGACCGCACTTAAGCGAATTTTCATAAAGGGTGAAATAACCCGCCGGAGGTGAACATGCCCTATCCTCTGGCTGGGGGACCAACAGATCTACATCAGACGGAATAAAAAACCTACGGGCTATGTTTTGTACCGTAAGGGCGTCTAAAGAGGTTGAAACCCCTGCTACCTTTCCTAGAGAAACTACCTCCGGCGTAAAGCACGCCACAAAGCCATGCTCACCACCGAATCCACGATAAAATATTCCATTTCTACATATTGATTACCTATACGGTGCCCCAATCGCCGGAGACATTACCACTTTCAGAATTCATGGACATGCTAGAGAAGGAACTTACTTGTTTTTGCGAAATAGGACGGGATCCTAAGCGAACGATCGGGAATTAAGGAAATCGACGGAAATGATACTTGAAATTCGCCGGAAGAAATCGGAGCTCTTGAAGGTATTTTTTGCAACTGCTCGAGAAATAGAACACGAATGAACAAACTTGGCGTATCCTATATGTTTTGTTCAAATTATTGCACCGATTCGTCTACGCGTGTCGAAATCGTGCCCTACTTTATCGGGTCACGAACAGGCGCATTAATTAAAGTAACCGACACCGCCTGTCACTCACCCCGGTATGACGCTACAACTTCACCCCAGTACGGCGTGACAATGCATAAAGAGATACACCCCTAAATCACCTCGTCCCTAGATGAGGTGGTATGTGATTGACTTCGTCACTCTATTTGGCGGGGCAACACAATTTTTTAAATCACTTCGTCCCTAGACGAGGTGGTATGCGATTGACTTCGTCAATATGTGTATTTGGCGGAGCAACGGAATATTTCAAATCACCTCATACCTAGGCGAGGTGGTATGCGATTGACTTCGTCAATCTCTCTATTTGGCGGAGCAACGTAATATTTCAAATCGCCTCGTACCTAGGCGAGGCGGTATGCGACTGACTTTGTCAATCTCTCTATTTGGCGGGGCAACATAATTTTTCAAATCACCACGTCCCTAGACGAGGCGCTATGCGATTGACTTCGTCAATCTCTCTATTTGGAGGAGCAACCAATATTTCAAATCACCTCATCCCTAGACGAGGCGGTATGCTACTGACCTCCTCAATCTCTCTGTTTGGCGGGGCAACGAAATTTCTCAAATCACCTCATCCTTAGATGAGGCGGTATGCGAGTGACTTCGTCAATCTATCTATTTGACGGGGCAACGCAATATTTTAAATCACCTCGTCCCTAGACGAGGCGGTATGCGATTGACCACGTCAATCTCTCTGTTTGGTGGAGCAACAAAATTTCTCAAATCACCTCGTCCTTAGACGAGGCAGTATGCTATTTGACTTTGTCAATCTCTATCTTTGGTGGGGTGACGACAAACATAAAATTGCCTCGTCCCTAGACGACCTTTCTACTCGGTGGGCCAATGCAAAACCCAGACATCACCTCCTCTCCAGATGAGGAAATGTACACTTGAATACGTCAACTTCTTCAAGCGACGGGATAACGAAATTCTTCACATTCCACCTACTCAGCAATCCTCCAAACCTTCAATCCTCGTCCTTACCTCTCTTTTGGGGATGTGATAGGACACGGCCCAACCACTGGGCCCAAGCAATAGGCCCAACACAAATGAGCCCATGAATAAGCTAGGCCCAGATCAGTTCGGCCCAAACGACGAAGACTCCAAGACCGACTATAACTCGGAAGATCTATATAAAGCTCAATAAAAAGATAGAGATTCGAATTTACATTGTACTACCTCCATCCCATTATACATGTCCCATTTGATTTGGGCACAAGAATCAATAAAGGTAATGATATGTGGTTGTAATTAATTTTGAGGACAGATAGTTAATTGTGGCCAATTATTTTTTACCCGATTTAGAAAGTGGACAAGTAAATGAGACAGACTAAAAAGGAAAGTGATATAAGTATAATAAGATGGAGGTAGTAATAGATATAGACAAATCCATAAGAGTCCCCATAGGAGAAGACTTCGCATTAAAGTCAAACTCCACCCATGTTCAATTGAGAGGGATCATGATGTCTTGTATTCTTGCTCTCCATATCTAATAAAAGCATAAACCCTCTTTTGCTCCGTAGACGTAGATCGAATTACGTATTTTCTCGCGTTCTTTTAGATATTTTTTTTCCGCCTTTGCAAAACAAAGATCGATCAACCAGTAATTACCGGAGGTCAACTGTCTTCCTGTAGATATATCAACACTGGTGCATATTTCTTGTAGTTGAGCTGAGTACAAGTTACAGTTTATAGATTATAGTAAAATTAATGCATAATTCAACTTCAACAGCACAAGTTTTAAACATAAACAAAGCTTAGAATATTTACAATACATCCAACACCATCTGCCAGTGTACTATCATACTACTAGTATATCACAACTCAAGAAATGTGTGTGACATTAAACCACGAAACCAAATTACTCCCATTTGTTACTAATGGAAGAAAAATATATAAACAGCCTCATTAAATTAGATAGCCGAGTAACTGTACTCATCTTCTGGAGGGGTCTGACAAAGAGTAGTTAAGATGACGAAGGTCCCGAACAAGACTGTGACGATGGCTGTGAAGTTCACCAGGAAGGCCTCCGACCCGTACTTGTCAAGGCCTGAGTTCTCTAGGAATGTCAGCTTCTCAAGGTACCCTAAGGTTGCAGTGACAACAGCTAATACATACACAAAGGTGCCGAAGAGCACGTGCCATGGAAGTGACTCACTTCTAATAGCTTGTG
The DNA here is from genome assembly GCA_028566335.1 of Monarda citriodora. NCBI lineage: Eukaryota > Viridiplantae > Streptophyta > Magnoliopsida > Lamiales > Lamiaceae > Monarda > Monarda citriodora. The sequence continues at coordinate 10,499 of JAOWBJ010039105.1, forward strand.
TTCCTCCGGGGAAGAAGAAGACCACAAAGCCATATACCCACTGCACATTGCAAATAACATCACAACATGTGTGTGAGAGAGAGAGAGAGAGAGCGAG
>JAOWBJ010039214.1:0-10593 GCA_028566335.1 Monarda citriodora
TTATTCATGTTTTATTATTATTCAGTTTGGACCATACTTATTATTTAAGCCTAGTTCGAAATTACCAAGCCCAAGCCTATGGACTTGTAATTTCGAAACCCTAGTTAGTCTATATTTAAGTAATTTTCGTTCATGTATTGTGACAGACTTGTTTGAATCAAAAAAGCTAAGGCTATTCATTGTTTCACTCCTAAATTCGCGTTCTTCGTAGAGTTTGTTGTTGGCAACTTCAAACTTGAATTCAATCGACTCGTTCGTGATATCTTGAGTAGCTGGGTTAGTCGAGCCACGAAGATTGCTCCATACTCACGTTTCGGTTTCAAGTTAGTCCGGGATTCGTTTCGGGTAAGCTTCACAGCCTATTTTCGTTTTCTTGTTCTTCCATACCATAATCTTCACATCCCATCCATCATCCACGTTCATAATTCTGACCATAATCATTCATCCATCACCCACGTTCATAATCCTTGAATCAGCCACAGAAATTCATCCAATGCCAAATCATGTTTCCTTCATGCGTTTTCTTTGAATTTTGGATATATCCTTCGTGACTGCAAAAGTTATCTTGTGCTTAAATTTAAGTTTAATCAGAGTTGTTTTGCCAAAGTTTCAGTTCGACAAATTATTAGGGTTTATCGTGTTCATACCTTATTTGTTTGGATTGAATCATTCTTTATAGTTGGCGTGGGTTTCGTTCCTTGCTTCCGCATATCGTTTGGTCGTATAATACATCGTTACACGACTTGGATTTATCATGGTGAAACTGAAGCTACTATAATGGATTATGGTGAATCATCCAATAACTACCAGAGAATGGTGTGGGAGCATGCATGTAACAGCCCGAGTAATTAAGACTGCTTTTTAATAGAAATAGCTTGGATTTCGCTCTTTTGTGAAAACAGAAATAATATGAGGTAGTTGAGTTCGGCCATGTTCAAACTATGTGATCTTATGTACATGATTGTGTTGCATTTTTCCCACTTTGTTGACTGATCGTGTTGAATAAGTTGCATGGATGTATGACCTTGATGTGATCGTGTTCGGTTATTATGATGTGTAGTGGTAATGGTTACATTGTGATAGAAGTATTGCGACGTGACTGAGCTTGTCACTTGAAAGTTATGTTTGTGTGTTAATTAAGGGTTACGAGTTCGGCTTGTCACTCTACCTTAGCTGGGATGCTGTCCAAAGTTTGCACCACCCCATTTCTTGCAAGGTTCCGAGTAGGCGAGTTAAGCTCGCATTATTTATTGCAGTTGAGATCGCTTGATCATTAGAGTTGAGTCCGTATCGCACGGAGCGGTACTAGGTAAGTTGAATTCGTACTCCTTGATACAGTACCTAGTAGGAACAAGTTCGCTTGGACTTCAACAAGGTCGAAGTGATAGTCCTTAACTTAGTCAGTGCTCTGCATCACTTAGAGTTAGTAAATCGAAGCAGTGTTGCCCAATCGGCATACACGCATGCCACTCAGCAGGAATAAAATAGAATAATAGTTTCAGCCAATGAGAGTCCACCTTGTGATTTCTCAATACCTTTCCTCTTAGTTGCATCAAGCCACCGCCGAAACCACCCAATCTCGTGCCTACCTTTTCTAGGGACCCGCTACCACCAATGAAATTGCACCAGTTTGAATCATTTGGTCTAAAAAGAGAACCCAAGACTCACCATGCACCCCTATAAATACCCACACTCCTTCCACATACCAAGCTTGCTGCCATTTTCGATTTAACACCAAATTTGAGAGAAGTAAGAGCGATAGTAAGAAAGAAGCCGAGAGAAGGGAGGAACCAGATCTTAGAGAAGTCTTGATCAGTCCGAGATCTTTTGGAGATAATCCCTTAGCTGCTTCTTCAGTAAGAGTTTCGTGTTTTGTTACATATAAGATCCTAAGTCGTGTTGTATTTCAGCCAAATCAAACTCATTGTAGAAGAACCTTTGAACTCTAGGATTTCTCGAGTCTTTGTGGTTAAACTGTTTTAATTAAACTTTGGAATAAGATTTTTATTATGTCTTCTTCAATGTAATACCGAGCATAGAAAGTAGTAAGATCTTGTTAAGGTTTGTCCATACACGGTTTACAAACCTTGGTTAAGAAATATTTAGTTTTAGTCGGCGTTTCTAGAAGATTGTCTGAGGTTTTTGCACCTAAACTACTTCGGCTCTAAAATTCAGTCACCCCAAGTACAAGTACGTCGCTAAGCGAACCGCGAAGTCCGCTAAAATAGTTATAGTTCGGTTAATCACGCCCAGCCAATTCAGTTCGGCCCTGACCAGTTCGCTAGAATAACTTGATCAAAGTATACTCAGGATATTCAGGACAAGTAGAAAGGATAGCTCGTAAGATAGATTATTCTGTTAGAGCTTTTCTCGGAAGACTTAGATGAGTCCGAGTTAGTTCGTCCTCAGCCCAAAGTCATTGAGAGTTGTTACCGGACTCGAAAGTGAGTTCGCCCTCTGTTATGTAAATCTTATGTATGGTTGTATGTTATTATTTTTCTATGGTTTTTCGAAGGAAGAGCTGTGATTTAGTTTGGCGGTTGCTAGCCGAAGTGCGAAGAGAACTAAGAGGTGGGCTTTCGAACTAAAACCCCCGTGTGACCAGTCACCGATGCGAACTGTTTTATGAACTGTTATGCTATTCTTTAAAAGGTACCTTTCCATTAAAGCTTTTTGCTATGTATGATGCCTACGTGTTGGCTTTGTGCCACTTTTCATGAGATACGATCGTGCCTGAGCATGTGTTGCTCAGGTTGGTGCACTTCAAGTTCGCTCTACCGCGAGGTAAGCGATCAAGGCTCTAGGTTGAGGTCGGCCAACCTCCATAGATCGGGTTACTTAAGGGCATGTATGGAGGATTACTAAAGAGAAAGGCTACAGTCACTTTTATTAACATGTTTTAGGACATAGGTTTTTCCCTAACCCCTATGATCCTCTTATCTATGGCTTGGTATAAATGTTTGGGCTTGTATCCACTGAGTGCTTCAAAGTATTCACTCATGTACACATTTTCCTTGTGTGCAGGTTGAGCAGGATGGTTCGAGGTCGGTGGCGGAGGGGCTTTTGCTGTGTCTGAAGTGTTGAAGAAGAGCTTGGTGGTGCGTGTCTCCATACATGCACCTGAGTTCGCTGTCTTTCCAGTTCGTCCTCTTTTTGTAGTTTTGTGTAGTTCGGAACCCAAGTTGTAATGTTTATGAATTAACACCACTTCGCTGCTTTTAAACTCTGATGAGATCGAACAGTTTATTTTGGTTGTATGCACTAAAACTTCCCTTTTTGGGATTGAAAAGTTTTAATCAGTCTATATGAAAGAATTAGTTCGGAGTCCTAAGTTATTTATTTGACTTAGTCTCCACAACCACTTCGCTATCTTTAGGACCCGAGCACACACAAAACACACCTAGAGGGGGGGGTGAATACGTGTGTTAGAGACTTTTGAAATCTTTTTCCAATTTATAGCTTATAAAGAAAATCTACTCTGAGAAAATAAGTGTCCTCTAAAATTAACAAAGAGAAGCGATCACTAGAAATAAAAACAGAAGCGATCGCTAAGAACAATTCTAGCAGGCGCTACTAATTTGAGTGCGAAAGCTAGTGAGCAATAGCGTGTGTGATATTTTGAGAAACTCTTGCTTTATTAAATCTCTTGGTTTGCTTTAAGTGAGTGTGTGAGAATATGCAGTAGCAAATTAAAGCAATAAACAAAGCAGTAAGAGGTTTGACACAAGGAATTTTTATAGTGGTTCGGAGCAACTCTCCTACGTCCACTCTTCTTCCAAACTTGGAAAGAATCCACTAACAAAGTTAGCACCCGGTACTTCGGTCCCCGGAAAGACAGTGCACAGATCTTGCGTCCTCTGGATGAACGTTGCATAGAACTTAAGTCCTCTGGCTGAACCACTGACTTTACTCGTCAGCTACCAGAACTTGCGTCCTCTGGCCGGACCTTGAGTGACTTCGGTCTCACTCCGGACAATACAAGGTTTGTTGATATCTTCAACAAGACTCTCTAACTACAAGATAATGCTTTACAATAAAGCTCACTGAAAGAATATGATTATCTTCTTCTTGAGTGTTCAAGCAAATATTCAAGGAAAGTCAGGAACACTCAAGGCAAGAGGAAAATTATACTGCTATTTTAGAACAAAAAAGTTCTAAGTGACTCAACTAGAAATTCCTAACACCTCTGGATATATTTCTGAGTTCTCTCGTAGGTTGAAGGAATTTTTTTAGATTTTGCTTGAAGGTGCGAGTTGAGTTTTTCCTCTCTGATATCTTCCTTGTACGCATCCCCTGAAGTCTGAGGAAGAAGCAGTATATGTAGGAGGAGCTGAAAATATAGCCGTTAGAGAGAGAACCATATTTTCAACGACTATTTTTCCTTAGGCAGCTTTATCTGCAAAGTATGTGGTAGGCAATGTCCTTTGCTGACAAGTAGCACTCTTGATCAATATTTTGCCAACGCATGTCCTACTAGTCTTGACAAGCAATAAATGCACCGCAGCTTTAATAAAGTACTTGAGGTAAGCTTGAGCAGGGATGTGGCGTCCGCTTCAAAAAGTTGTAGCGTCCGCTTCAAAAAGTTGTAGCGTCCGCTTCAAAAGGAGTTGTAGCGTCCGCTTCAAAAGTTGTAGCGGATGGTGTAGCGGACGAGATCGTAGCGTTCGGGGTCGCTATCGGCAGGGTTGTAGCGGGCGAGCCGCTATCGGAAGTTTTGAAGCGACTGAAGTGTAGCGGCCGAGTCAGTGGCGATCGCTCCAAAATCCCGAGGCCAGTGGGCGCGGGCACTTGCCAGCGAGCGCAGGGCCGTATTGTTAGCGGTCGCTTCAAAAAAATGAAGCCGTAGCGAACGCTTCAAACTGAAGCGTAGCGTCCGCTTCAAAATTGGAAGCGCCAGCGGGCGCGGGGTGACGGACAAGCGAGCGCTGGGTGGCTCGAGGCAGTAGCGTCCGCTTCAAACTAAAGCGTAGCGGCCGCTTCAAAACAGAAGCGTAGCGGCCGCTTCAAAACAGAAGCGTAGCGGCCGCTTCAAAAAATTGAAGCGTAGCGATCACTTCAAAATATTGAAGCGCCAGCGGGCGCGGGGAAGAGGCCTGCGAGCGCGGGGTTGCTTGGTAGCGGCCGCTTCAAACTGAAGCGTAGCGGCCGCTTCAAAAGTTGAAGCGTCCGCTTCAAAATCTGATGCGCCAGCGGGCGCGGGGAAGGAGGCCTGCGGGCGCGGGGAGTGCGCGTTGGCGTGCGGCAGGGCAGCGTTGCTGCGCGCGCGGGGAGGCTGGGGCGCGAGCGCGGGAGGCGAAGCGTGAGGAGCTTGAGGCTGTAGCGGTTGTGCGCGCGAGAGAGGTGTGGCGCGGTAGTGGAGTTGGCACAGCTCGTTTTCTACGAGGCATTGCTTACATATTCCCGAGACTTGGTAAAATTACACTTGATAAAAAGTAAGCTCCCTAACAAGTGAGCTTTTCTAAATACAAGAAAATATTACAAGTGTTCATCAAAGGGGAGTTCTTTTACAAGACTATAAGAACATGAATATTTTAGTAAGAGGGACTTTGGTATTATCAAAACCATTAAAAAGAACTTTTATTAATTAAGTTCCTCCTTAACTAAATATTCCAACAACTGGGTGTACGTAGTTGCCGTGGAAAAGGTTGATTTTGGGCACCAATTTGTTTCCAATGCCCATTTCACTACTTCTTGTTTCTAGGAGGGTTGTTTATTCCAATCGTAGCGTTGTACCGATTTACACTTATACCTCAGAAGATTTTCTCCTTCTACGCGTCGCCAGCTATTGGGTCTTGTGAAATCGCCACTTATACCTCTTCGGAGTATTGGACGGGCCTGACCTTCTCCGTTTCCTCTTCGGCTTTATCAGTGGCCTTCTTCCCTTTCCCTTTCTTCTTCATTTGAGCAAGGACATTCGAAACTGACTCAAACGAGTTTGACTATTTAAGCCCGTTCGAGATCCTGTGTCTCACCTTGGCTCCCCTTCGACGGCGGAATTTGGAATTGAGCAAAGCACGAGCGGAGAATCTTGTTGAAAATCGGCACGAGAAAAGCCCATCACTCCGGGAGTAGTTGCGTAAGGAGCAAATTTGGATATTATTAAGTCAAGAAGTTTGAAATATTGAAAGAATGCAAAAATGTGTATTTAATGATTAAAAGAGATATGAAAATTCACGTGAATATGAAGATTATTAACCTCACCAAGATAAAGATTATACAAAAGTGAAAATGTAAAAGTATTAAATTAAAAAAAACGATTGTCGGTCCGATACAGGTTACCTAAATATTGAAATTATCCACTAGGAGTGGTACCGATGACCAGACCGGAACCGGAATATCCGATACTCAGGAATTCGATTCCCGATTCGGTACTGGTCCGATACCAATTTTTTCGGAAACCGAATATGCCCGTAACATTGGAGAAAAACATAAGCTACTTTATCTAGTTTGAATTCATATTTTATGATATCAATGTGTATTAACAAATTAAAATAATATGGAATCATTATACAATGTTAACATATCATTGCACACGTGCAAAATTTGTACCTAACCTATCTAGCTACTATTGCAAACTGACATTAATTCGTTAATTTTAGTTGTATATATAATGTATAACAAGGCCGTTACGCTAAATGATGTTGAGGACTCTAGCATTAATTAGTTGTACCAATTTGGTATGCATGTTGTAAATTGCCCCACATAATAAATAACTTGTACCCCTTACTAATGGTCCTAATCTATGAGAATAATCACCGTCTAATCTCCAATTAAAGAGAAGCAAGCTATTGAGTTTTTTTTTTTAAAAAAACGCCCCCAATAGCGAGATAGGCGCAGACCTCCAATTTGTACATATCAATTCAAAAATCAATAATTCCGTACATGAGTCAAACTAAAAGTGCTCCAACCCAACAAGATAAAGGAAAAAATGGTTGAACCCGTATACCGAGTTGTGCCGATTAATCTAACAATCGGAACAATATAACTATAACTATCTAATACATGCGAACGAGCCAAAATGGGCACATTCCACCTATACTAGAACTAGGACAAACAAAGAAGATATATATTATGGGAGACCTAAAAGTGACCAATCCCGAAAAATAAGTGAAATACATCAAACGGAAAACCATACTCAACAAATAGAAATTAGAAGTGGGAGGGAGATCCGAAACGTCCTCAATCATCCATGTTGCGGAAGCAAAAGTTGGGATTGAGTTATGACTATATGGTTTGATGAATATAAAATAAGTTTTGTTTCGAGAAATATGACCATAGATTTCTAATGTTGATCTTAGCATGATATGCATGTGCTATTAAAGTAAGCATAGTTACGATAGTAATACAATAGATCAATTCTCACACTATACCTTTTTTATATTAACTATGTTAGGATGTGATGACCAATGTTGTTACAACACAAACAATAAATACAGAAGAAGGACATACATAAATAAACACAATTCCAAGGAGGGGAATAAAACCAATAGATCAAAATTATTAACCAATTTGAATACGACAATTTTACAATTGCAATACACTCCACATAGAGTTATTTGTATATGCGGATGTGTGTAAGTTGGCCAAGTATCGATAGTGGGGCTATCGCATGAGACCTCTATGATTAAATGTCTCGAATTTCAGTCTTTGATAATACGATCTTTAAATTCAATTACATTATTTTAAAATGGTATGAATATTATCACCTCAATCGTCACCGATGAGAAATATCACTAGGCTATAATGATAATTCTGTGCAAAAGTATGAATTTGCATTGTTCATTTGTTATTGTATTCATTTAACAATAAATTGAAAAAGTAGGCATAGGGCGAATTAATCCGACAAATCCAATAATTTATGACTGCTTTTTATATTAGAGAGTCCTATTTTCTACATTTTTCTTTTTCTATGTTTCATAAAGTTTTGGACATTGACAAAACATCTACACCACGGTCATAGGCCATAAATAAATACTCACGCCGTCTTAGAACTACTGACCTCATTTTCTTTTTGGGCCGTCTCACAACTACTAACCCCTTTCTATATTTAGAAATAATTATCAATTTAAGTGCACAATTAGTATACTCTTATTACAATTAATTTCACTAATTAAAATTCTTTAATTATCAGAAATTAAAAAAAAAAAACAAACATAAATTACACCCTAACCTACCGCATCTCCACCCTCTCATTTCCCTACCCACCCGTTTCATCTTCATCCCCTGCCCACCATTTTCTTCCTCCACGGCCACTTCCTCCGCCTCTCCGTTCTTCTCCATCGCCGATAAGATGGTGGTGTCGCCGGATCTACTCCTCTTCAAACTCTCGCCGGATCTACTGAGCTCGCTCGTAGGCCTTGACGTGGGAATCGACGTCGCGAGTACCGTCGCGACCACTGCACGCTGCACTCACCGGAGATTCTCCTCCTCCGACGGGTTTGAATCGGAAGAACATTGTGTGCAAATCAGGAAGAAATTCTGGATATGGACCGAATGAATGATCATTTTTCTGCAATTTTAAAGTCTGCAACCCACCATTGATGCAGAGGAGAGAGAGTAAAAAGGAAGTTTTGCAAAAAAAAATTTCGATCTGTTCCTCATTGATGCAGAGGAGAGAGAGTAAAAAGGAAGTTCTCCATTTTTTTTTCTATTTGTTCCTCATTGATGCAGTGGAGAGATAGTAATTTTAAGTTCGATTTGTTCTGCAATTTAAGTTCGATTTTTTTCGATTTGTTCTGCAATTTTAAGTTCGATTTTTTTTCGATTTGTTCCTGCAACCGACGACCATGGTTCTTCATTTTTTTTTGCGATTTGTTCCTCCATAGTTGCAGAGGAGAGAGTAAAGAAAGGAAGGAATGGTTCTTCATTTTTTTTTGCGATTTGTTCCTTCATGTGCAGAGGAGAGAGGGTAAAAAAGGAAGGACATGATGACATGTAAGTGGAAAAAGTAGAAATCTTATTTGTTTAAAATCTGAAATTACAAAATACCCTTAACGAGTCTCTATTACATAACACACTTAAAACACTAAACATTCTCGTCTTAGTTTCTGTGCCGAAAAGAAAGGGGTCGCTTATACTGAGACGGAGGGAGTAATTGTTAAGTACACTCGGCCTTGGCAGAGATGGTGTCGAACTTTTCCTTCGGTTAGATCAGTTGATACGGGCCGAGTTGTGGGTCCGATCAGGAGTTGTTCGATCTTGTTCTATTCCAAATCACTTTTAAATTTGATTCATTTACGAGACTTTCGATATTTTAAGGTGATATTTACGGTTTGGGGTCTGTCCAGCCTCGTCTTTAGAGACGTTTTTTTTAAAAAAAAAAAAAGGTACACACAACTAAAATAGGTACAATTGATTTTAAAGAAGGAATAAGTCCCAAAAGAAAATTAGAAAAAGGATTGGTAGGCGAGAGAAATAGAGGGTTGTGATGGGCCGCATTTTGAGCTCATTCATGCCATGCCCACTTGCCTTGTCTTGGACCAATATTCCCCACTCCACTAAATAATTCCAAATTATGGACCACTCTCTAACTTAAATTAGTCAAATGACCTATAAATTTTATTACGAGATTTATTTAATAGCTAGTATTTTAATGTTCTTTCACTTGTCATTGTTTTATAATTATCTCTTATTAATTTTACGTAAGAGATAAGTAAAATTATTCACTTCATCACTTATTTTTTTTAAAAGAAAAAATCACTTAATTTTACTCACTCCGTCCCTTTATATATTTGTGTGTTATAAATTTGGATAGGTACATGTTTCAAGTGGAAAATGAGTTATCATTATATTAAGATTATTTTCTATTTTGAAAAAATTACACATATATAATATGAACGTCCCACAAAAGAAATTTCCGCCCATCTCATTTTGAAAGTTTTTTTACCAAATAAGTATATAAACATTAGTGTTTGATTCAGAGGAAGCTATACAGAGAAGGTGATAAGCTTATCTGGCATTATTCCTTCCCTAGAGGGGTCATATGCCGTTAAATCTGGTTATGAGCTTGCAAGGGGAAGGACCTTGGACCCAGTTTATGCGGTGGAAGGATAGGAATGATAAGTTGTGGAATAATAAAGTCCATGCTCCAACAGCTTCGCTGCATCGACCGAGTTTGGCCGGTCGGAGTGGTTAGCGATCCAATCCGAAGGGACTGGTTCAAGGGCTGGCATAATTGCCGATCCGTGATGCATTTGATAGAGTTCGGGTCAAGTTTGTTCTAGCTCACCATTTAGCTAGAAGGTCATTAGAGTTCCTAATACGTATGTTTAGAATGAATCTCCCTTTCTTATAAATAATAGAAGATTCGAACTGCAATTAAGATAATAAAAGATGTTGCACGTTTTGACAATAAAAGATTCGAAATACAACTAACCTTAATTTTTTTTTAATACATTACACACACAATAGGAAATGTTAAGTTGAAGCATAGTAGTACTATCGTGTCCCCTTAAAAATAAAAAATAAAATGTTTTAGATAGTCGGGCTCAAGCCCAATAAAAAATAAGCCCGGCCGAAATCATGTAGAATCCGGCCCGTTCTGTCCATAAAAGAGAAAAACACACTCTCTCTCCACCGTTTCTGTGTTCGTCG
>JAOWBJ010039430.1:0-10589 GCA_028566335.1 Monarda citriodora
CAAAGGTCGTGTATTTTTGTGCAACTTCTCCAAGTCATGGGAAAAACGGAAATTCAAAAAAAGTTCGTGAATATAAATTCTATTAACCCATAAAAAACTGTCATATGCTAATCTTTTTGACGTGGCATACGTCTTTTTAATTTTATAGAATTATTATCATTTTTTGGAATATTTATCTAAGAGAAATATATTAATGCTTGTGTTTTAATTGGATTCTAAACTCTTAGATTAGAAGTCCGCCCCTTTGATCTTAGCAGGGAGTTCAATTTTACTAAGTGTAATTTTCAGCACCCTGTTATATTGCCAAAGCGATTCAAGTTAAAGTGACTAACGCTTCAGAATTCAAAGAGTTTAGTCATAACGACAGGCAGTTAATCAGAGTAACGCTACCAAGAGAAGAAAGCGTCTGATCAAAGCGAAACTTTAAATTTTTCCAAGTACCGCATACTGTCCTGCTGACAGCAATGCGATGAAGTCAAGAGCGATGACCTGTCAAGCGAAGCGATTGTAATCACTTTTCCTTAGCACGGAAAGAAAGCGATCCGCTTGCAAATCAAAGTGATCGTCGGCTCTTGCTTGAGTGATAGAGACAAAGCGACCACTTGTATTGAACTCGAAGCGAATGCTCGCTATGAAGCTCATGCGACAGACTGCTATGGAGTCATAGTGACCGCTAAGCTTCAGAAAATAAAGTCACCGCTCTCTCTATCTCAAGAGATCCACTTCCATTGAAATCTACCTCACACTTAGCATCTTTCATCATTAAGAGAAAGTGAAGCGCACGTGAAAGTTTGAAGGATCGATAGCCTATCAAGTCAAATTCAAATTCAAGTTGCTCTAACTTTTATGTACTTATCATTAAATATTGATCAAAAGTCAAAGGCCACGTGCACACCCGAGATTCGCCAACGGAAGGAACTAGTACAGTGTTGCCTGCAACATAATACAAAAATGTGTGGATTTCCTGAAATCGTGGTTTATTCTTTTTCAGTGAAAAGACACAACCATATCTCTGCAACTTACCCGAATTAGTTGTATGGTCTATAAATGGAGGGAAGTGAAGACATGCGCCATATATATCTCTAACGAATACATGACATCTTCATCTATAAATAGGGCTACTACTCAACATGCACGAATTGTCTAACTATCAAGATATTGCTCTACGCACAAGCTTGCAAGAACCCTGCATCATTAGTCTCTCTAGCTTCTGCACCAGTTAGAATTAGTTGAGTCCTAAGAAGGCCTTACAAGCCTTCCAGTAATATTAGCAAAACCTATTCCCGTCACGTTGATCAAAGGAATACTTTCCTAGTTTAAGAAGGAGAAAAACCTACCTTTGCTTTGATCATATAGCCCAAGGTTATCTCATTGTTACAACTTGAGTTTGCTAAACCCAAACATAATAGGTTTTTTTTACCCTTCGCGAGTCCGAAGTCGCTGAGGACTTAGTTTGCTAGGCTTAGTCACTTTATCAAGAAGCCTAATACAGAGATGTGTAACTTCACGGGGAAGGTTACAATCCGGACGTTTGGCCGCTAGCGAGCCCGAATTCGCTTAGGACTTGTTTGTTGACAAGTAAGTTCAACAACAAAAAAAGTTATAGACAACGGGAAAATGCGTTGTCTATAACAAAAATCCCAGTTGTCTACAACTTTGTAGTCTATTACAGGACGCATATAGACGATGGGGAATCACCGTTGTCTATCTTGTTATTGACAACGCGTTTTCCCCATTTACTAATAACGCCAAAACCGCGTTGTCAATCTTGTAATAGACGACGGGATGTCATCGTTGTCTATCTTGTTATAGACAACGCGTTTTCCCCATTGTCTATAACCCAAAAACCGTGTTGTCTATAGTGTTATAGATAATGCATTTTTCCCGTTGTCTATAACCCCTAAACCGTGTTGTCTTTCTACGTTGTCTATAACCCCAACACCATGTTTACCATAATGTTATAGACTACGGGGAATCACCATTGTCCATAACCCCAAAACCGTGTTGTCTATAGTGTTATAGACAACGCGTTTTCCCCGTTGTCTATTACGTCATACAAAACATTAATTTTGTTATGTTGTCAATTTTTAAACCTGGACAATATTTGATATTGATAGTACATGGCCTAACAGCTAGGCCCAAGCACGAGGCCCAACATAGAAGGACCTCGATAAGAGCTCGGCGCAATGCAATTCGGCCCAAACACAAGGCCCATTCCGAAGACAACAAGACCCCAACACAAGGTCCAACTCAGATCGGCCCAACTAGGCCCAGCTCGGATCGGCTCACTTTGGTAAATCGGCCCATAGCCAGCTCGATTCCAACATTCCTACAACAAGAAGGATTCCTACTCCAAGCCTATCTCGAAGACATATCATAGAGAGATAGGGATTCGGATATCTACAATGTAAAATATATCAACAAGGCCTCAAGGTTATTCGATTTAGACCTAGAATTTGTATTAGAGAAGGATTCTACTTGTAAGCCTATAAATAAAGGCTCTAGGATAGAAGAAGGGACATAGAAACTCTCATACTCCCATACACTAGAGCAATAAACGTTTTCTTCTTCTTCCCCGTGGACGTAGAGCTGCCTCAAGCGGATCGAACCACGTAAATCCCCTGCGTTCTTGCATTATTTTTATGTTCTTCGTCGTAGTAACAAGGCCCAACAAAAGCACAATCGATCACTGGCCCCGTCTGTGGGAACTTTATACTCATGTTTTGATCGTAGTTTTTCAATACCTTGTTCAACTATGCCTCCGAAGAACACTAGATCGACTGCTTCAAGGGTTGCGGGAGGCAACAACAACAACAACAACAACAACAACAACAACAAAGATGCTGAGGCCACTGCACATGGACCTGAGAAGAACCCTCAGCCGAATCCGTATCCCAACATCGTAGCAGAAGATGTTCCGGTCGATCAGGAAGGTAACGAGATAGGTTCTGGAAAAAAGGGGAGCCAACATGCTACTGCCTCTCGACATTCCGGACTCGACGCTATAATCTGGGGTTTCCTGGAGGAAAACAAAGACAAACTTATCCAATACTTACAGCGAACTCAGGGCCCCGACAAGGAGGGCCCACGAGAACAACAATGATCAACTCGCAATCGGGAGAAGAAGGACGCGAGCCTGGGATAGTTCGGGAACGCAAGCAAGGCCACATCGCCTCGACATGCGTCTCGAGGCCGCAGCCAAAGTCAAGACCGAGACTGCCACCACAGCCGACATGACAAGTCGCCTCGACGTCACAGGTCGCACAACAGGCGAGATCGGTCTCCTTCGTGGTCTCCATCAGAAGAAAGATCCCACCACTGAGGTGGGGGGTTCGATGGGTACGGGATGCTCACCACCCTATTTACTAAGGAAATCTATGAAGCTCGCCTCCCGAGCCTAAATAAGGTACCAAGCGTTCAACCTTATGACGGCCAAAGGGACCCGAGGAATTTCCTTGGTCAGTACCAGTATAGCATGTGAAACCAAAGACTTAATGAGGTCCACATGTGTAAGGTCTTCCCCGAGCTATTGGTCGACACAGCTCGGGTGTGGTTTGATAGCCTACCACCTGGTAGTATCAGCTCATACTGCAAACTGGTGGAAGTCTTCAAGTGGAGGTTCCACCAAAAAGCAAAGCCGAAATTTACCCGAGTGCAGCTGTTAACCATCAAACAAGCGGAGTGGGAATCGATCAACAACTTTCTGACCCGGTTCAATTAGGAGGCGTTGAAGGTTGATGATGCCAGCGACGTGCTCATCATCTCGGCGTTTCAGAACGTCTTGCGACCCGGGAGCTCGTCAGGCGGGAGCCTCAAACGCAGACCGATCTCTGGAAGATCGCCAATAAATATGCCCGAGCTGATCACGCTGATCGGAGGAAGCGCGACCAGGAGAGGAGCGAGTCATCTAGCAAGAAGAAGCAGGCTACAGATTGCGACCTCCATAGTTCAGGTCGCTGCAACGTCCATGAAAGGTTACAAAAGGGTCTACTAGAGTCCAGGTTAGGACCTCGCCAGGGTATTGAGTCTAGGTTGGGTCCACAACAAAATCCCGACCAGCCTCAATACACACCGCTGACGAAACCAAGAGCAGAGATCTATGAGCTGCATACGAACCTGTTCGAAAAGCCTCGCCCCATGCAAAGGCCGGCTGATTGCATGTCCAAAAAGAGATACTGTACTTTCCACGAGGATCACGGCCATGACACGGAGGAGTGCAGAGACCTCGTGGAGAGTATTGAGGCCTTGATACAAGATGGTACCCTCAAGAGGTATCAAGGCCAGGGCAATGGGCAAGGCAAGAACAAGCGTCGCCGAAATCGGGAGAAAGATGGCTACAACGCCCAAGCCAATAAAAAGGCGAAGCAGGACCCCGAGGATGACGACGACGAAGTAACGCCCCAGTTTGATGGGATGAGGCCATTATTGGAGTGCCACTGGGGCAGACAACGTCCTCCCTTAAGGCCGAAGATCGAAGTCCCAGTTCGAAGGAGCCTCCCGGACTTAACAGGTCCTAACCTTTTCCGAGGCCGATCCAGTCCCAGCAAAGACCCCGCACCACGACACTATCGTGATCCAGGCCGGGGTCGCGAACAAATTAGTGCACCAGGTGTTCGTGGATAGTGGAGCATCCGTGAGCGTTCTTTTTAGAACGTGATTTGACAAGCTGAGCCTTGATGCAGCTCAGTTATCCCCAGTACCCCAGCACCATTGCCTTTAAAGAGTTTTGCGCAAGAAGAGACACGACCTGACGGGGTCATAAGCTTGCCTGTCACCGTAGGGCGATCTCCAGCGAGCTCCACGACATCCATCTAGTTCTTTATGGTACGAGCCCCGTTGCCCTATAACATCATTCTTGGAAGGGATTGACTAAATGTGGTCAGAGCTGTCTGCTTGACCTACCACCTCATGATCAAGATCCCGACCAAGAACGGAGTGGTCACAGTTAGAGGCAACCAGAAGCGGGCCTAGGAGTGTATGCAGATCGCACTACGAGGTGCCGAGAAAACGGAATGGCCCCACCAAGCATAGCAATTAAAGTAGATCGCAGAGCTGGAAGAAGAGAAGACATCGTCTGCCCAAGCCCCACTGACAGAGGAGGTCCCACTATACGACGACGAACCAACCAAGATCGTCATGGTTGGATTTGTCGAACCTCCCCAACTCAGGCTTCAGATGATCCAGCTCCTCGAGGATTACAGAGATGTCTTCGCATGGACACCCCTTGACATGACCAGGGTGTCCCCAGATATTATCACTCACCGGATCAACATTGATCCCAACGTTAGGCCGGTAAAATAGAAACATCGACAGTTCGCTGCGGAGAGAAACCGGGTGATCCAGGACGAGGTGATGCAGCTGCTCCAAGCGAATATTCTGTTCAAAGTCAAGTACCAGACCTGGATAGCCAACCCGGTGATGGTCCGAAAAGTTGGAGGAGGGTGGAGGATGTGCATAGATTACACCGATCTCAACAAGCACTGCCCAAAAGATTGTTATCCCCTACCCAACATAGATAAGAGAGTAGAAGCCTAAGTCAGCTATAGCATTTTTTGTTTTTTAGACTTGTATAAAGGGTACCGCCAAGTTTTAATAAGTAGTGAAGACGCCTCCAAAACAACTTTTATTACTGATTTTGGGGTTTTCGCACATTGAAAGATGCCCTTTGGTCTAAAAAATGCAGGAGTGACCTACCAAAGAATGGTCGACAAGATATTCCAGCCCCACATCGGGAAGATCGTCGAGGTCTATGTCGATGACAGTCGTGAAGAGCCGAGAGGAGGGTACCTGCATAGGCGATCTCCGAACTGTCTTCAATATCCTCCGAGTTGCCAACTTAAAGTTGAATTCGTAGAAGTGCACCTTTATGGTGCAAGCTGAACAGTTCTTGGGTTGCTGGATATCATAAAAGGGCTTGGAAGCAATTCCATCCAATGTTCAAGTCGTCAAGGATATGGCGATACCTAAATCAATCCACAATGTGCACAAGTTGACGGGATGTCTCGCTGCTTTAAGCCGTTTTCTCTCAAAAGCGGCGGCAAAGAAACTCCCATTCTTCAAAATTTTAAAGAAGGCACCGAACTTCAAATGGAGGGAGGAACATCGCAAAGCCTTTGACGACCTCAAAGGTTACCTTGCCCATCTCCCCACGCTATCCGTTCCGAAGGAGGGATAAACTATATCACTGTACCTTGGAGCTTCGGATGAGTCCGTTAGTGCCGTACTGATTCGAGAGGAGGGACGTCGCCAACTCCCTGTATACTTTATACGCCGAGCACTCAAAGGACCCGAGTTAAGGTACCAGCCATTGGAGAAGATTGCACTTGCGCTAGTTAACGCTGCAAGACGACTGAGGCCATACTTTCATGCACATCCAATCCAAATCCTCACCGATCTCCCACTTCGCCAAGTTCTCACCAAGCCTGAAGCCTCATATCGCACTGTGAAGTGGGCTATTGAACTCAGGGAGCATACGATCTCTTTTCATCCCCGAAAAGCCATCAAAGGACAAGCCTTGGCTGATTTCCTAGCCGAGGCCAAATTCAAAGAGGACCAGAAGGCTCCCGAACTGACCCCGAAGGGAATTACAACCGAGCAGCCAAAAGAAGCACATGCTAACTACTGGTAGGATTACGTTGATGGAGCTTCGAGGAAAGTAGGAAGCGGAGCAGGGATCCTGCTCATTAGTCAAGACGGGCACGAGGTAACCTACTCAGTTCGGTTTGCATTCCCAACCACAAACAACAAGGTGGAGTATGACACCATCCTTCATGGACTTCGCCTCGCCAAAAGCCTCAACATTGAGGCTGTCAAAGTTTACAGCGACTCCCAAGTTGTAGTAAATCACATATTGAGTGCAAGTGAAGCCCGCAGAGAAAAGATGAAAAGGTACCTCGACAAAGTCCGTAGCTCGCAACAGACGTTCTCGTATTTCGAACTGGTCAAGTTCCAAGAGGACAAAACCACTGAGCTGACGCCTTAAGTAAGCTTGTATCCTCCCAATCAACTAGTTCGCCAGTAGAGGATATCTAGAGCCGAAGTATCGATGAGGTTTGAAGTGAGTGATATCAACGACGAGCCAAGCGGGATGACCCATATCCATTGATATTTGGAGAAGGGGAAACTAACTGATGACAAGCTCGAAACCAGAAAACTCCTCGCCAAATTGCTAAAATACACGCTAGAGCAGGGTGTTCTCAACCGCAAATCCTACCTGCAACCCCTCTTGCGATGTGTAGGACCCAGTGAAGTAGACTATGTTTTGCGAGAAGTCCATGAAGGGTCTTGTGGTAGCCACATAGGACCCCGAGCATTGTCTAAGAAGGTTATGCGACGCGGATATTATTGGTCGACGTTAGCTCACGATGCAATCGAGCTGGTCAAGAGCTGTCCAAAATGTCAAGTCCATGCGAATGTACAATGACTTTCTCAGACCAAGCTCGCCAGCATGCAAAGCCCGTGGCCGTTCATGCAATGGGGGATCTATATTGTAGGACCCTTTGACAAGGCCCTGGGCCAAATGCCATTCCTGATCGTCGCAATTAACTTCTTCACAAAATGGGTAGAGGCCGAACCTTTGGCCAAAATTACGAGCAAGAATGCCTGCAACTTCGTATGGAAGAATATCGTTTGCCGATTTGGAATACCACACATACTTATCTCGGATAATGGGACGCATTTCACGGACAGGGTTTCAAAGAATGGTGTCAAGAACTTAACATTCTACAAAAGTTCACTTCGGTAGCCCATCCTTAAGTCAACAATAGATCAAAGTCACCAATAGAACCATCGTGAATGGACTGAAATCTCGACTAGGACGATCTAAAGAAATATGGGTGGAGAACCTACCCAATGTCCTATGGTCGTACCGGACTACCCCAGAACCTCACATGGAGAGACGCCATACAACTTAGTTTATGGCACCGAGGCGGTCATACCAGTCGAGATCGGGGTGCCGAGCTCTTATGTCATACACTTCTCTGAAGAAGTCAATGATGACAACATCCGAGCCGACCTAGATTTATTGGAAGAAAAGAGAGAGCTCGCCTTCGTAAAGGAAGCCTGTTACAAGAAACAAGTAGCTCGCTACTACAATTGCCGAGTGAAGCACCATCACTTCCAAGTTTGAGACCTTGTACTCCGCAACAATGAAGTCAGCAAAGCAGAAAAGCTCGGCAAATTGGAAGCCACATGGGAAGGACTGTACCAGATCGCAGAACATCTCGGCAAGGGTTCCTATATGCTCGCTCAATTATCTGGTGAGCTCTTACCTCGTACTTGGCATATTTCCCATTTGAAGAAGTTTTATGTATAAGTGAGCGAAGTATACTGTAGACATATAGAGTTGCATTCTTTAGGGCTTCATGTAAATATATAAGTTCGTTTGTTCTTTCGGAATTATGACCTACATTAATACAATTCTTTCATTCATTTAAGAGTCTCATTACATATTTTGCATGTCTCACTTATACGTAAAAATTCACACACAATTTCTCTAAGGCTGGCCCCCTTATGAGATAACACTCATCTCTGGACTCACAAACCCGAACTAAGGGTTTACAAGTCCCATAAAGGAGAAACCACTACTTCAAAACAGCCTTGACTTCGGTCATCAAGTACAAACACTCCAAAACAGTCGTGACCTCGGTCACCGGAAAGAAGGAGTATTCCAGCTTCAAACTAGCCATGACCTCGGTCATCGCAAAAAAGAAGCAACTCATACTTCAAACGAGAAGAGACACATGTCAAAGCAAAAGAGAAGTAAAACAGTTTGCAAGATAAGAATATGATCGAGGTCGAAGCCTCGACCTTGTCCCCTTCTTCCCCCATGGCTAGATGTACTCCGACCTATGGACCTTCCGCCTCGACAACCTCTACACACAGCAGGTTGAGCTCGACGAGACTCCACAGCTCGCATGGCCTGGTGCACAACGACAACTGAAGTAGAAGGCCCAGCCTCCTCCACATATGACCGATCCCCAACAAGCTTACAAAGCAAAGGGTACTTGTCGAGGATGAATTGGTAAAATCTAGCTACACTCTTCGGCTCAATGATTTGCTCATGCAGCATAAGTGGCTCGCAGTTATCCCGCCGACTATAGGCGATGCACTTCGTGACGAGCTTCCTAACCTCTGAGATTGGAACGCCACCACTTTGCTGCACATAGAGCTCGTAAGTTGCATGCTCTTGCGCCATCTTCTCATTTCCCTTATGCTCGTTGGTCGCCTCCTTCAGCTCGCTTTTGGTCTCATTTTCCTGATCTTGGAGTAGAGTATACCGTGCGTGGAGCCTATCATATTTGATATGTGCAGAGGTCTTGATGCGCTCACACTCTTCTACAACCCGACTATACTCCTCCTTCCAATGTCTCAGTTCGCCCTCAAGTCCGCTCGACGAGCTAGTCCCAGCTACAACTAAGGCATCAGATTTCTAACACTTGTTTCTCCAAAAAGAAACTTCAGCCTTCGCAACCTCAAACGAGTCTAACAGTTCGTTTATGCGGTCAACAAGAGGCGACGCATCATACATCTCGGGAGATGGAGACTGATTAAAGGAAAGACAATAATTAAATAAGCTCAGAGATATGCAATAAATGTTCATTTTTATTAACAACAAAAGCAGTACCTTAATGGTACTGTGATTACAAGGTAAGGACTACAAAAAGAAAAAAAAATTACAAAGGAGATAGATCAAACCCTATCTTCAGGGTCGTCTCTCGGAGTCTCCTCCTCCACTGGAGTATCCTCCCTCCCAGCTTTGGCAAAGCATGCCTCCACGTCGAGATCGCGGTCTACTTCGGTGAAGCGAACCAACTCCACAGTAAGGAGATCGGACGTGACCTCCAGTTCCTTCAGCAAGGGGAACTCCCAAAGACTCGCCCAAATCTCATCTACCAGGGCTTGGTTGCTATCCTCAGTAGATCGCCTCCCGTAATTGTACTTGGAAGGATCCAAGTCCGGGAAGTCCTTCTGTGCAGCTTCAAGAGCATCCACAGTGAACTCTTCCCTGAGTACGCTCCCAGCAGTGGAAGCCAGCTTCACGAACCTTTTGGAGAGTAGCAACCTCTCTGCAAAGGCCCACAGCATAGGACCTTGGGCATCAACGACCTCAGACTTCAAGTCGTCGCGCTGCTTCTCTACTTTTGCAACCTCAGACTTAGCAAAGGTCGTCTCTTCATGAGCCACCATAACTTCCCGGCGAGCAGCAACAGCTCGTATCTCGACCTCCTCCAGTTTCGAGCGCAGTTGCTCGATCTGTTCGGCCTTATCAGCTGCGACCCTATCGGTCGCACTCTTCTCCAATAGGGCTAAACCCTGCAAGATCAGACTCTTGGCTCTCTACACAGATCGCAACATCAACATTAGCATACACTATGTACAACATCCGATCACGTAGTATATATGAAGCACTTACCTCTGCATCAGAGAGAGCCGGAGGATTGATTAGATCCTCAATCAGGTCGACCAGTGCCTCCGACGGCATAGTAAGAGGCATTGTCGGCCCCTTCATCACCTTCTTAAGTTTTTTGAAGGGTTGGTAGCCCAGAGAGTGATCTCCACTTTGCGGGGAAAGAACATTGGTCACAGTC
>JAOWBJ010039537.1:0-10588 GCA_028566335.1 Monarda citriodora
TATATATATATATATATTGCGGGTAATATACATGAGTATTTTAGCGGGTATTTTGTGCGGGTATGGATAGTAATTATCCATACCCAATACCCACAAATTAAATAGATAGTAAATCTTACCAATATCCATACCCATAGATATAAAATACGCCTCAAACCCTCACCTATTAAGATCGGGTATCCGCGAGTATCGGGCGGGTATCGGGTACCCGCGGGTACATTGACATCCCTAAAATGGAGTGAGTCAAAGAGAGTCTTTTGTTCATATCTTTCCTGACTTAATATTTTAAAAGAAGCAATTTGAACATGTTATTTAATATGAATCAAAGTAATTACCAGTTTACCACAAGTTAAGGGCATCTTTGGTAAAATAGATGGAATAATTTATGATAAGGTAAAAATAATTATGATGGGCCCACATTATTTACTGTTCAAACGTAATATATTTACAAAAGACTATAGTGAATTTTCCGCGCCACCAAAATTATTTTTCGGGCCATTAAGATTATTTTTCGGGCTATCATGATATCAATTTCGCCTACCAAACAATATGATAAGCCAACATTAATTATCTAATCAAAACTTATAATATCTACCAAACGTGCCCTAAAAGTATATTTGATTTTTCACGTTCTTCAAATGTAGTGATAAATGACAATATTTTGAAATATAAATTTACTCAAGTTAAAATAAATTAAGGTTAAACGTGCAACACCCGTAATATTTGCCGATGAGAAATAAAAAAATAGATAAATTTAGAAGCTCAAGTGCAGCACTAACCACTAGTGAAAATGATTCCTCTATTTTTTTTAAATTTTTTTTGTTGTTTTCATCCATATTTTTTTTCATAATGCCGGCTTTTGGAGATTCTCATTTGTCAGCCGCTTCGTTAACATCAGTGTTTGCCTACTCAAACACAATTAAAAAATACTTAATTAGCAGCTTAATTAGTTGCAGCTCAACCTCAAAGAAACCTATTCCTTTTTAAACAAATTTCCATGGCAACTGTTGCAACTTCATCTTCGTTCAAGGCCCTTATAATCATCATTCTCTTTTCATGTGTAACGAGCTGCAGCGGCGGAAATCCTCAAGATCAAAAGGCACGCACTATGTAGTCTTTTTTCATGACATACGTTGTTGTTATATACTCACTCGGTTTCGTTAAGTTTGTCATGCTTTTTGAATATATGTGAATAGCAAAAAAATAAAACAGAACAATCACGACGAACTGATGAAGTATTTCATTTTGAATATTATATTTTTTTGCAAATCCAATGAAGCATTTTTTGATGTATAGGTATACATAGTTTATATGGGTGATATTCCAAAAGGAGGTGTCTCTGCAACATCAAAGCATATGAGCTTGCTACATGAAGCTCTGGGAAGGTTTTCTACCTTAATTAGTTATTCAATTAATGTGAGAGAAATGATTATGGCGGATTGTATTCTGAATTACATCTTTATTTTATGTTTGGATTGAAAGATTATTAATTGGCAGAACCCGGATTGAATTCCTCCAGATTTAATCACATGAATTAAGTCTTGCCTCACCCGTTAGAATTCAATCTCAGGATTCAATATTTTACAATCTAATCAGTCAAACATCTTCTTTCATATATGATTCAATCTTGGGCTTATCTCAGGATTCAATCTTGCATAATTATTCTATCGAATCAAACAGGACGTAAAGATTCAAAAATTAATTACTTGTTTCTTCTCTTTAATGCACCTTCTATGACATGTGATGGATTCAGCACAAGAGCATCGGTGTCGTGGCTCTACAGTTATAAGAGAAGCTTCAATGGCTTCGTCGCCAAGCTCACCGAGAAAGAGAAAAACAAGATTGCTAGTAACTCATCTAAGCTCGAAATTCATGTTATGTTTCTTCATTTTTTTCCTCTCTTGTTTACAGATTTCACATTGGTTTTTTTAGGCTCGGAAGGTGTGGTCTCTGTGTTCCCGAGTATGAAAAAGCAACTGCACACAACAAGATCATGGGACTTCATGGGTTTTTCTTCAAATGTACAAAGGACAGAAACTGAGGGTGACATCATTGTCGGAATGCTGGACTCTGGCATATGGCCGGAGTCCCAGAGTTTCGACGATGCAGGTTTTGGTCCACCACCGAGCAAATGGAAAGGCAGCTGCCAATCCTCATCTAACTTCACTTGCAACAAGTAATTAAGTTTTCTAAAACAATAATGATCGATATTCGGCAATAATATGTATATTTATTTAGTCCTAAATAACTAATATATACCTAAGTTTTTTTTTTAGCAAAATCATAGGAGCAAAGTATTACAACAGTGAAGGACCTATTAGTCCACCGAATACTCCATCACCGAGAGATCATGGAGGGCATGGATCGCATACTGCGTCCATAGTAGCCGGTTGCTCGGTTTCCGGGGCAAATCTGTACGGCTTAGCAGGGGGAACGGCCCGTGGAGGAGTGCCTTCTGCACGCATTGCGGTCTACAAAATCTGCTGGCGCGGCGGCTGTTCGGACGCAGACATTCTTGCAGCATTCGACGATGCAATTGCTGATGGTGTGGACATTATATCCATATCAGTAGGAGGATCATCCCCTGCTGATTATTTCAATGACTCCATAGCAATTGGTGCTTTCCATTCTATGAAAAATGGCATACTTACATCGAATGCTGCTGGTAATTCTGGTCCCGACCTCAAGTCAATCATTAATGTCTCGCCTTGGTCCCTTTCTGTTGCTGCTAGCAACATAGATAGGAAATTTCTGACTATGGTGCAGTTGGGCAGCAATCAAACTTTTGAGGTGATGAATTGTTTTTTTATGTACTTTTCATCGTGTTTTCTGTGTGTTGTATGTGTTATGGATTCAATTCTTCCACATCAGTTGGTATGGGGTATATAGACTAAATAAGCTCTTTCTCCTACAAGACTAGTTTTTTTGGAATGAGTTCTCATGTTTGGTCTGTATTAATTAGTGCTCTCGTTGAAAGCCCAATTAAACGGCTCTGAGTGGACCGAGTGCATTTGGGCTGACTCGGATTGATGGTCGGATTCCTTGACAGTGCGACCGGACAGTGGAATCCTCCGTCACCAACGAGGATGTCTCGGAGTGGTGGCCGGATTCCTTGCCGGTGCCACCGGATAATGGAATCCGCCGTGACCAACGAGGACTTCGCGGAGTGGTGACCGGATTCTTTGACGGTATGACCGAGCAGTGGAATCCGCCATGACCAACGAGGGCGTTGGCCCTTAAAGGGGGTCGAGTTACGGACTCAATTGTCCCACATCGATTATAGAAGGAACTGGTGTGGGGTATATAGACTAAATGAGCTCTCTCTCCTACCAGACTAGTCTTTTCGGATGAATTATCTTGTTCGGTCTATATCAATGTGTTAATTTTATACCATGAGAATTGAGGTGTATTACTTTAGGGAGTATCGGTGAACACGTTCAAACTAGAGAAAGACAGTTACCCTTTGGTCTATGGAGGAAATGTGCCTAATATAGGTGGAGGGTATAACGGCTCCTCATCAAGGTGAGTTTTCAAGTTTAAAGAGTGCTGGAGCATAGTGTCATGTACTAATGTTATACATATAGGTACTGCCTGCCGGATTCTTTGAGCCCCGATTTGGCTAATGACACGATTGTGCTATGCGATGGGCTGAGTGATGGCGAGTCTGTAGTGGCTGTCGGTGCAGCCGGAGTTATACTACAAGAGGATCGCTTAAGAGATGTGGCTCTCTCCTTTCCCTTGCCAGCTTCTTACCTGGGATCAAGTGATGGTGGTGAAGTTAATGATTATATCAACACAACTAGGTTTGTTCTTGTTCTTTAGTTTATTTTTATTTTCAAGATTGTAGGAGATTGTTTACTTTTTACTTATTATTTGGGAGGTGTAGGAATCCAAGAGCAACCATTTTGAGGAGTGATGAAGGGAATGAAACCTTGGCTCCATTTGTTGTCTCATTTTCTTCAAGGGGTCCCAATCCCATTACCATGGACATCCTCAAGGTGACATAGCCAAAAACTAAGGGGTGTTTGGCTAAACTTATAAAGTACTTAAGTTAGAATTTTGAAGCATTTTCAACGGCTTATAACTAGCCAAACAACCCCTTAAGTATTCAGACAATTTATAAGTTGATTTTAAGGAGCTTATAAGCACAGACAAACACCTCTTTAATTTAGTTATTTTGTTTCTTAAATTCCTAGCCCGATCTTACTGCACCGGGAGTCGACATTCTTGCAGCGTGGTCGGAAGATAATACGGTGTCGGGATATCCTGAGGATCCAAGAGTGGTACCATATAACATCGTCTCCGGAACATCCATGTCTTGTCCTCATGCTTCTGCTGCAGCAGCTTACGTTAAATCCTATAACCCCACATGGTCCCCTGCTGCCATTAAATCTGCTCTAATGACCACAGGTAATTAACTATTAAACAGCTTATAATTAAGCTATTTATAAACTTAGCCAAACACCCTCTTAATCGGTAATGTTTAATTTCTAGCTTTTTCGACGAGTGTGGAGATGAACAAAGACGCGGAATTCGCATATGGCTCCGGCCACATCAACCCTCTGAAGGCTAAATCCCCGGGATTAGTCTACGACATGGGTGAGGCCGATTACGTTAAATTCTTGTGCGGCCAAGGCTACAGCACCAAGAATCTGCAACTTGTCACTGGGGACGACTCGCATTGCAATGCAACCAACAATGGCAGTGTTTACGACCTCAACTATCCATCTTTATCCGTCTCCGGTGTTTCTGGCACTTCAGTTAGTGTCGTATTCCACCGGACTGTCACAAACGTGGGGTCGCCGTCGTCCGCCTACAAGGCGATTGTGGCGGCCCCACCGGGGGTGAGCTTACAAGTTGAACCGAGCACCCTCTCATTCACATTCCTGGGTGAGACGCAGAGCTTTGTTGTTAGAGTTAATGTAACAATCTCCGTTGCAATTGCGTCGGGGTCTTTAGTGTGGAATGATGGCACGTATCAAGTGAGGAGCCCTATCGTTGCTCACTCCATGTAATGTCATTTCACTTGTGATGTTCTATACCTATTTTCGTGTTCCGACTAATGTAATTATACACTTCAAAAAATGTTCTAATTTCAATAACTCAAAAGTGGGTGTTCTTTTATATACCTAAAGAAAAAAAGTCTGTGTCCGCGCCTTACGACATCAATAATTAAATATAAATTATATTTGTGTTGGAATGTAAAAAAACTATTAAGCAAATTAAAAATAATAATTAAATGTTAATTTAAATAATAGCTATTGAACTTTAGAGTGAGAATACATACAGAAGTTTAATTAAAAAAGAAAAAAAATAATACATCAATCAAGAATCGAATTGTGCATCACTTTCTATTTTTGGGGCTACGGGTGTATTTTGCACATTTCGCATGTGGCAAAAGGGTAACACTTTCTAAAAATAGAAGAGTGGGTAATTATTATATAATAGTATAGATGTAGATGATTTTTCATATACTTATAGTATATTTCAAATGAAGGGTAATAATTAATATAATACAATATTATAAGTTTAAAAATGTAATCTCTATGTCTCATTTTATTAGTCCATTTTTTCTTATTGGGACGTCTCATTTCATTAGTTCACTTTCTTAAAATGAAATAAGTTTATATCACAATTAATATCATTTTAAAATTATTTCTCTCTACTTTATTCATTTTTGTGTCAAAACTAAAATAGACTAATGAAATGGGACGGATGAAATATTACGAAACTTAAATGCTAATGTGTTACGACCCAGACAAGGATGGATGCTCAGTCTGAGAGACAAGTGAGGATCATCTATGCCCAAGCGCAAGAATAAGAAGCCCACTAGACTGGACGAATATGTGACGGACTGATTCAAACCTTGTGGTTTAGTGACAACGGGTGGTGATATCAATGATTTATTAATGAGAGGTCTTGAGCTCAATTCTCACCGCCAATATATATGGCGTATGGTAAATAGTAATATTATTATTTGGTACGACTCGACTTGTGGGTTCGGCCAATTTTTTTTAATAAAAAAACGAATATGTGACAGAGTGAAGTTAGCAGTATTGTAGTCCCAAAAGTTTGTTGAAAAGAGTAAACGAATATGTGACAGAGTGAAGTTAGCAGTATTTATTAAACATGAGAATTAATAGACATGAAATGGATCTTGAGGTTTAAAGGAGAAAAAAGGCTTTTGAAGGAAGTAATTGAGAGTGTTATTCGATGATACTTTGGGCTCTACAATAGCTTGTTTATATAGCTAGTCTAGAGTAGAATAAAAGGAAATATTTAACTGAAAATCTCAACAGATATGTAGCCTAGAATTAAGCTCCTCCCTTTGTGGTTTGATCTTATCCCTTGTAATCTGCACTATTAATTATTTTCCTTGTTGACACTCCCCCTCAAGTTGAACATTGGGACTTCCAATGTTTAACTTGTCCAAGATAGCTTCAAATATCTTCGGATGAACAGCTTTTGTGAGAATATCGGCCAACTATTCCTGAAATCGAACGAAAGGAAATTTTATAATTCCCTTCTCCAACTTCTCTTTGATGAAATGCCGATCCACCTCAACATGCTTGGTTCGGTCTTGTTGCACCAGGTTCTTGGAGATGCTGACGGCCGCCTTGTTATCGCAGTACAAGTTGCTTGTTCGGGTAGGAGAGCACCCGATCTCCGTGAGTAACCTCCTTAGCCAGATAATCTCGTAGAGTCCACTTTTGATACCTCGAAACTCGGCTTCGGCGCTAGATAGGGATACCACTTTTTGTTTCTTGCTCCTCCATGTCACCAAATTTCCACCTACAAAGATGAAGTACCCATTTGTAGATCTCCGATCGATTGGATTACTACCCCAATCAGCATCCGTGTAGCCATCGATTTCCAGCTCCTTATTCTTCTTAAGAAGTAAACCATATCCCTACGTCCCCTTAAGGTATCGCACTATCCCCAGAGCTGCATCCATGTGCTCTTCTTGGGGCTCGTGCATGAAGTGACTGATGATGCCCATTTCATAAGTAATATCGGGCCTCGTGTGGGAAAGATAGATGAGTTTCCCTACTAGCCTTTGGTACTTCCCTCGGTTGGTGTCCCGTCCTCCATTACGATCATCAACCCATGGTTTTGAGCCATGGGAGTCTTCGCTGGCTTGCAATCAAGGAGACCGGTTTCTGCTATAAGGTCGAGAATGTACTTCATTTGCCTCAAGAAGGTTCCTTGCTCATCCATCAAGATCTCGATTCCCTAGAAATATTTTAGGTCTCCCAAGTCCTTCATAGCAAATTCCTTGAACAAGTTGGTCTTAAGGTTGTGGATTTCCTCGAGATCGTCTCCGGTGATGATCATATCATCTACATAGATGATCAAGCATGTTATGTTCTTCCCTCGTCGTTTGGTGAAGAGAGTGTGATCCGCCAAACTCTGTTTGTACCCATGTTTGATCATAGCTTGACGGAACTTCCCAAACCATACTCTAGGAGACTGCTTGAGGCCATACAGGGTCTTTCGCAGTTGGCACACTTGTCCAAGTCCAAAGTCAGTATCGAATCCGGGAGGAACTTCCATGTACACCTCTATGTCCTCCTCCAATTCTCCGTGAAGGAAGGCATTGGTTACATCGAATTGGTATAGAGGCCAATCTTTGCAGGCAGCGACCGATAACAAGACCCGGACAGAGTTTAGTTTGGCCACCGGGGAGAAGGTTTCCTCGTAGTCTACTCCATAGACTTGGGGTGTATCCCTTGGCCACCAACCCTGCCTTGCACCTTTCTATAGTCCCATCAGCTTTCCTTTTAATGGTGAAGATCCATCGACAACCAACTGGCTTCTTTCCCTTCGGAAGAGTACATTTTTCCCAGGATCCGTTCTTTATGATGGCATCAATCTCCTTTTGCATGGTTTCCCTCCAATGACTATGTTGAACTGCCTCAGAGAAAGTTTGTGGTAATCTTTCTTCATAGAGGGCTCCTTCGAATGCTCCAGCCACAGCAACATTGGCTAGAGGGTACTTTGTCTGTCTCCCTTTCCATTCTGGGGAGTATCTTTTTGGCGGTATGCCCCTTGTGCTCCTTGGGGGGAGTTCATACTGTCCCGAGCTCCCTGAGTCCTCTTCCCTGTCAGAGTTAGTTAACTCCAAATCACTAAGTTCAGGCTCAGAAATATTTACCTCAGGAGTAGAAGACGGTTCTAATGGCTGATCTGTCTCCCTTAACTCCGCAGGTGACTCCGTGGTTTGGGACTGCCCGGTGCTACTGCTAACTTCCCCTTGTGGCTCAACGTTCGAGACAGACACGGCTCTTGACATGGTGCTCCCCCTGACTCGGTTTCTTTCCCACGTTTGTCAGACTCAATATCACAAGGTAAATGGAGCCAATTTAGTGGGTCACTTACTGGATTAGTAGTTTGACTCTCCCTCTGACCACTAGATTGGCTATAATAATATTCATTTTCGACAAAATCACAATTCATGGTAGTGTACATGCGATTCATTTTTGAATCATAACACCTATAGCCTTTTTGGTTAACCCTGTACCCTAGGAAGACACATTTGACTGCACATGGTTCGAACTTTGTACGATTTTGTTTTGGGATATGAACAAAGACAGTGCAACCAAACACTTTTGGATCAAGGGTGGTTCGAGTGTGGGTTAAGGATATCAATAGGTGTTTTAAAATTCAAAATACCTGTGGGGAGACGATTTATGAGGTAGACAGCTGTAGCAATTGCTTCGGGCCAGAAAGATGTGGGAATTTTGGATTCAACGAGGAGGGCTCGTGTGATTTCAAGGATATACCTATTTTTTCGCTCGGCTACCCCGTTTTGTTCCGGTGTGTGTGCACACGAGGTTTGATGAATAATACCTTTTCCTGAGAAAAATTCTTGCATTTTGGTATTGACAAACTCTCCCCCATTATCGTATCTAAGTATTTGAATATTCTGCTTGTACTGGGTTTGGATGAGATTATAGAAATGAGTAAAATTTTCAAAGACTTCAGTTTTGTCCTTTAAAAAATATACCCAAGTCATACGAGAAAAATCATCAATAAAAAGCAGAAAATATCGAAAACGTCCTCCGATAATCGGGGCAGGACTCCAAACATCCGAATGAACCAAAGTAAAAGGAGTTGGGACTCTTGTATTATTCAATTTAAAGGTGTGACGATGACATTTGGCTAGATGAAAAGTTTCACAGTCAAAAGGATGAGTGTTTGCTAAACGAGGAAAAAAAAGACGAAGATACCCTATGGACGGATGACCTGAGTGGAATTTAGCCTTTTTTTTTTGGGGGGGAGGGGGTGTAAATGCCCCTGATCGGAAAACATAGCCAACAAATTACAAGGATTAGCCTCCTCCTTCTCAATACCCGTCGGGTCTGCAACCTTTGCCCTCATTACTGATTCTGCAACTTTTTTTTACCAAATCTGCTCCTTTTGGTCTAAGGTCAGATTGACTCCTCCTCTTACCTTCCGTCCAAATCCTCGCAACAGAAGCCCTGGCCTCGCCTCCTCCGTCCTCCCACCGGTGCTGCTCGAGGGGCCGACGTTGCCCGCCGTTTGTTTGGTGCCGGTAGCTCGGTCTCCAATGGCTGCCGCCGCCGTCGCTTTGTCCCCTCCGCCGCGATTCCGGTTCTCATATTGGAAAGCGGATTGAGGTCCAGGCGGCGGCAGTTGTTGCGGCCTGCTCCTGCCGACGGCTTTGGGTTGATAGAAGTGTTTAAGTAATTCAACAATTTGGGCAACAAATTCATTTGGCATTTTGGTGTTTTATTCGTCCTCTGACATTGTATATTTTTATTTTTTTTTATATAATGCTTTGCAGGCTTAGCAAAGGCCGGGAAAGGTATACGGGACAGTGATGAACAGATATTCTGAGTCCCACAGATTCATTTCCTGCTCTGATACCATATTAAACATGGGAATCAATAGACATGTAATGGATCTTGAGGAATAAAGGAGAAAAAAGGCTTTTGAAGGAAGTAATTGAGAGTGTTATTCGATGATACTTTAGGCTCTACAATAGCTTGTTTATATAGCTAGTCTAGAGTACAATAAAAGGAAATATGTAACTGAAAATCTCAACAGATATGTAGCCTATAATCAAGCTCCTCCCTTTGTGGTTTGATCTTATCCCTTGTAATCTGCACTTTTAATTATTCCTTGTTGACAATATTGTAGTCCGAAAAGTTTGTTGAAAAGAGTAGTTTATCTGTTTTTTGAATTTCTGCAGTTTACCAGAAGGAACTAGGCCTTAATTAAGTATAGTAATCCTCACCTCTTCATGTTTATGGAATGAATAGTTATCTTGATCTCCTCTTTCTCTATGTTCTCCTTCCTTGTTCTGGAGTTTAACTCGCTCGAAGAGTTCTGTCTTGTCTCAATCATAACAACTAGTGTTTTCATTGCTTCTTTTATCATGACTGATGCTCACAGGGATTAAATCTCTGCTATCCAATTCCTGAGTGCTCACCTTGAAAGCTGATGGGATATGGCTCAACACCAGCCCAGCAGGAAAAGCCCAAAGGACAAAGCCCATTTAATCCCGACAAAATCGCCAATGAAGAGTCCGGCCTCTTCCACTCCAGTCTCTTCGGCTTCATCC
>JAOWBJ010039648.1:0-10588 GCA_028566335.1 Monarda citriodora
GTCTACGGTTATTACTGTGCGATTGCGAAAATTTAGGAGTTTAAATTGAAAACTGAATCATAAATTATTAATATCCCCTACTTCTAATTTTTATGGCAATAATACACGTAAATATTCGAACTTTGGTCTTTATTTCGAATTGTGCATGAACTTTTGATTTTTTCTGTATGTACCCAACTTTGATCATTGATAGATTCCGGTTTTGAGAATGAGTAAATACGTGCAAGAAAGTAAAGAAAGGCAAGAATTACGTGGTTCGATCCTTGGGCTTGGATCTACGTTCACGGGGAGAGAAAAATAATGTGTATAATATTTGTGAGTACAAGAGAGCGTATCTACAACATCTATGCTACCCTCTATTTATAAGTATAGAGTTTTACATGCTCAAGGAATCTAGTCCTATAACAATACTGATTCGGATTAGCTTCGTTCCCAGATTTGGGATTATCTCTTTGGATTTGTGGTGATCTTCCGAGTAATCATGTCCCTGCTTGGAGTATTATTTGGGCCGAGCCCTTGTTAGGTTGGGCCGAAGATCCTAGGCCGAGGTTATCATCGTTATGGGTCTGCGGGTGCTAGGCCTGAGATTGGGCCGAGGCCTAGGTGGTTAGGCCATATCCTAACAAAGCCCCCCTCCCCCCCAAAAAAAAGTAGGGGTAGGGTACGAGGATAGATAGAGTTGGATATTTAACTGTCCCCTTTTTACAAGGACGACATAAAGGGAAAGAATTACACCCTCCTTACGAGGACGATGTAAAGAGAAAAAATTACCCCCTCCTTATGAGGATGAGGCAAAGGGAGATAATTACCCCCTCCTTACGAGGACGAGGTAGAGCAAAAAAATTACCCCCTCCTTACGAGGACAAGGTAAAGGGAAAGCATTACCCCCTCCTTACGAGGACGAGGTAAAGAGAAAAAACTATCCCCTCCTTACGAGGACGAGGAAAAGAGAAAGAATTACCCCCCCTTACGAGGACCAAGTAAAGGGAAAGAATTACCCCTTCTTACGAGGACGAAGTAAAGGGAAAGAATTACCCCCTCTTTACGAGGACGAGGTAAAGAGAAACAATTACCCCCTCCTTATGAGGACAAGG
The DNA here is from genome assembly GCA_028566335.1 of Monarda citriodora. Taxonomy (NCBI): domain Eukaryota; kingdom Viridiplantae; phylum Streptophyta; class Magnoliopsida; order Lamiales; family Lamiaceae; genus Monarda; species Monarda citriodora. Next base: position 1,095 of record JAOWBJ010039648.1, read on the forward strand.
TAAAGGAAAAGAATTACCCCCTCCTTACGAGGGTGAGGTAAAGAGAAAGAATTACTCCCTCCTTAGGAGGACGAGGTAAACTGTATTCCAAAGCATTGTGGGATGAGGTACGTTACCCCCTCCTCGTAAGGACGGGGTAACTTGTGTATCGAGGCGGGGATGTGAACGGGTGCCGAGGTTGTGCATATGCCGTGTCAGGGGCATTAAATGCGGCGGTTCACTTCCCGAAAAAGCTGCAAAAAACGGAAAATTGCAAAGTTGAACGGTTTTTTAGGGCGTATATAATACGCCATCGTTGTGACATAATTTTTTTTCCATAATCCTTCCATTTTCGCACTCTGCAACTTCATTGCGTCTGTGTTCCTGGACTAGCACCGTTGGTCGAGTAAACAACTTCTTCGGCAGTTTTTCACATGTAAGTATGGTTGCTTCTTCTCGTCGACTACATTCTCTGATTTTGTGCGGGTGTCGGGTTTTGCGGTGGGCGGGAAATCGTCAGTCGCGTACAATGTGTGTTTTCCTATATCTCCTGCGTCAGGTATGGTTGCGGAAACCTCCTCCGTATTATCCGAAATCTCCATTCAAACCATTGCAAAGGACTTTCTCTTCCCTAAGAGGTCTGTAGTTTTAACACCGCGTGAGGAGGATAAGGCTTGTTCTCCTCCCACCAGTTTTTTTACGATGTATGAAGATCATCTGCATTCTGGTCTCTATTTCCCTTTGTATCCTGCGCTTGCGAAATTTCTTCAATTTTTTGGGTTGCCCATAGGTCAGTTGACGCCGAACGCAGTTCGGCAACTTGTCAGAGTAGGGGTGGAGGCACATCGTGTGGGTGTGCCTTTGTCATTAGGGGTTATTCTTAGGTTATTCCAACCTATGACAAGTAAGGGTTGGTTTTATCTGCACTCTCGTACTGACTTTAAAGTCCTTACGAGGTCTAAAGTGCCGCACTGGTAGAAGAAACTTTTCTTCTGCAAGATTGAGGGGGTTGGGGAGTACCCTTGGGTAGAGACTTCTTTTTCCTTCTCCCAGGGTGGATGAGGCCCTCGACACCCTCGTCGAGCCTCTAGTAAAGAGGAAGATCGTCGAGGGTGAGTACGAGGAAGTATATCTCGTACGGGCGGGATTGAGCCCTTTTAATCCCCGCCTTTCGAGGCCCCCACCGGCGGGTGAGGTTTCTTCCTTCTGCCTCCTCGTTCGATTGTACTTATCGGTACTGAATTTTTAATTTTGCAGTGAGTAGGTTCGGAGAGAAAGCTTCGGGCAAGCGGTTGAGGACCGAAGAGTCCGACGCGACATCCGCGCCGAAGGTGGTCCAAACTTCCCCCAAAGTCCAAACCTCCCCCAAGGCGGGGGTCACAACGATGCCGGGGTCCATGCCCGGAAGAAGGTGAAGCAAGGGAAACCTCCTCTCTCTTCTCCTACTGACGAAGAGGTCGCTTTAGGCACCTCTCCTACACGGCTACTCTCTGAGGTAGTACTTGCTATATTCATATAAGTTGATATACATAAGACTCATACGAACTTTGTACATGTGGTGAAGGCCTTGGAGGAGGCGGGTGCTCGGATGGCGATCCGAGTGCAGGAGGCCGAGGCCATGGCCCGAGGCTATGCTGAGAGGGAGGCGGAGACTAAAACCGCCTGGACCGCTGAGGTGGTCCGCTGGGAGGCCGAAGTCCGGGGCTGAGACGTCTCTCTCCAAAAGGCGAGGGAGGAGCTTAAGGCTTTGAGGGCCGAGGTCGCTGCCGCTCGTGACCGGGAGGCTGAGGCTGCTACATCTCAAGGGGAGGTGCTGGAGGCGTTCTTGGAGAAGGTTCTCTTCTCTGCTCATTTTGGGGAGGTGGCTGTTGACATGGCCGAGGTTGTTAACGTGGCCGCCGTTTCCAACAAGTTGGAGGAGGTGGCAGAGGAGTTCCCCTCCTTGGACCTGGCCAAGTATGGCCACCAAACCCGGACTGCCGAGGCTATTACACGGGAGTACGCGAAGGTGCTTACCCGGGGGATGTCTGATCTTCCCGTGGTTAAGGCACTGGTGTCTATGTCTTCCTTCCTTACTGCCGAGGTGCTCCGCAGCTGCAGGGTCGACCACGACCCTGGAATGGAGAAGGCCTGGGTGGTGATCGGCTATCTACCGGCCGTGACTGAGCCTGCTGAGGAGGAGCAGGGGGAGAACGCTACCAGGGCCGAAAAAGCCCAGTTCGGCTCCTGAATTCTGGTTTTTTTTATAGGGCCTTTTGTACATCGGCACCCTTAGGGTGCCGACCCTTTTTTTAGGCCACTAGTGCCTTTAATAAAAGAAAGCTTGTTCTCCCTTATGAGTATTTATTTCTTGAACTTTAATAGACTGTCATCACTTGTCCTGAGTTGGATGATCTCCGGCTCCTTCGCGACCTCTTCAATAAAAAGGAAGGCGAGGCGTTGTGGCAAGAGATAGCCCGCCATACCCGAGACGAAGCGGACATACAGTTTTTGGACCAACAAACCAAATATAATGAACTGTACATTCGCTTCCTTGGAGGAAAAATTGAAGATTTCCAACGACGATGCGGAGGCGATCACAGAAGAGCACGCAGAGTACGAGGCTCTCATCTTGGAGCGAGGCGGACTCACAATCAGCGATGTTAGAGATGAACTTACCGAACGGGCCAAGGAGTTATTCAAAATCAAGGTCGAGTTTGGGCTGGTGTCACCGGAGTTCGACAAACATATCATGGTGGTACTGGACTTGTCCCGTATCTACAAGTGTGTGATTGACCACAAGCCGAAGCTCTGTCGGTTTTGGAAAAGTATGTTCCCGTCGAGGCTCTTCAAGGACCGAACTCCCGAAGTGAAGTTGGCTACTCTGCTGAATTTAAACGTCAGTTAACTGAGGAGCGTGAGCGAGCTTTCACTAAACGGGCTCGATCTAGTCAGAAATGAGGAGCCTCAAGTTCTCGAGGCCGAGAACAATACGGGGGGCGAGGACAAGCTGGTGGCCGGGGCCAAGATCGTACAGCGGAGACTCTGATCAAGGACTTCGTCGGAGATTGGCTCAACGTCCTGGTTCGGCTTAGGATTTTAGCCACCGAACTTATGTATATGATATATTTTCGTGATCAATGTTCGAACTTTGCATAATGTAGGATTGTTCTTAAATACTTGTATTAGAACTTTATCACAACATTAAAGTGTTCGGTTAATTTGTTTGTCGAGTATGATCGATTGTTCCTCAAACTTTTGCATTTTTACTGGAACATTGTATGATAAGATCGGCAAAATATATCGCCGAACTTTATGTGAAGGGTTGTTCTCTGAACATAGGTTCATAGAACTTGTTGGTTCCCGATTTGCCGAGTTTTATCAGGAGGAGTGGTCTCCTTTTATGTGCATTTTATTCTCCTCGGTTGGCACAATAGGCGCTGAACTTGAGAGTGTATAACCTCGTTCACCATTTTGTATGATGTACTTAGAGGTTTGTGTGATGTACATTATGTAAGAGGAAATGCAAGACATAACCATAACATGCAATTACGAAAAGGAATTTTTATTAAAGAAAAATAACTTAAACAAATTTGTGTTGTGTAAACATGCTGACCCTAAAAAGAAAAACAAAGATAAAGATCCTCTTACAAATAGTACTTTTTAAGATGGGAAATGTGCCACGCTCGGGGGATTTGTTCGCCATCCATCGCTGCGAGGCGATAAGAGCCTTTGCCGAGGATCTCTTCTACTCGGTAGGGTCCCTCCCAGGTGGCATCCAGTTTCCCTAGCTTCTCAGCCTTACTAATCTCATTATTCCAAAGAACAAGATCACCTACTTGGAATTGTCGAGAACGAACCCTCTTGTTGTAGTAACGAGCTACTTGTTGTTTGTAGCGGGCTTCCTTAATATAGGCGACCTTCCTCTTTTCTTCGAGGAGGTCTATATTGGCCCGGAGTCCGTCCTCGTTCTCTTCGACTGAGAAATTGATGGTCCTAGGACTTGGCAATCCTATTTCGACCGGGATAACTGCCTCGGTGCTATATACGAGGCTATATGGTGTTTCACCCGTAGATGTGCGGGGTGTGGTACGGTACGACCATAAAACTTGTGGGAGGTTATTAGCTCGGTCTAGACGTGCCTTGAGTCCTCGGACAATAGTTCTATTTGTTACCTCGGTCTGTCCATTAGCTTGCGGGTTGGCTACCGAGGTGAACCTTTGCTGGATATTGAGTCTGAAGCACCAGTCGACGAACACTTTATCCGTGAATTGTGTGCCATTGTCCGAGACTAGGATGTGTGGCACTCCAAACCTACATACAATGTGTTTCCACACATAGTTCCGCGCATTCTTACTTGTGATTTTGGCGAGGGGTTCGGCTTCCACCCAATTCGTGAAGTAGTCAATTGCCACTATCAGAAATTGGCCAAGAGCTGTGTCGAACGGTCCTACGATTTCAATGCCCCACTGCACGAAGGGCCAGGGACTTTGCATGCCGACGAGGTCATTAGGAGGTAGCCTCGGAACTGTCCCGTGGGCCTGGCACTTCGGACACTTCTGGACGAGGTCCATTGAGTCCTGAACCATTGTGGGCCAATAGTGTCCCCATCGTAGTACCTTTTTGGAAAGGGCACGGGCGCCAATATGGCTCCCGCATGAGCCTTCATGAACCTCACGAAAGACATAGTCTGCCTGTTGTGGTCCTACGCACCGGAGGAGAGGTTGCAAATACGACTTTCTGTATAGGATGTCGTCTTTTAGTATATACTTAAGTGACCTTATCATGATCTTGCGAGCTTCTGTCTTTTAGTCCGGCAGTTCTCCTTTTTCCAAATATTCTCGGATCGGTGTCATCCAGCTTGGTTCGGCAGTGATCACGGTCACTTCAGCTTCGTCAATACTTCGGTGGGTGACTTCTTCAACTGGAGAAGCACTTGGTGTAGACAGCATCTTACTCAACGCATCAGCTCATGTGTTCTCTCATCTGGGTATGCAGAGTATTTCGAAGTAGGTGAACGAATCCTTCAACTGTTGTGCTATAACAAGGTATTTCTTCAACCTCTCACTTCGGACCTCGTATGTACTGAGCATGTGGTTTACGATGATATGCGAATCACTATAAACTTGTACAGCTGGTATCTTCAGTTCCTTGGCCAGCCGAAGTCCGACAATAAGTGCCTTGTATTTTACTTCGTTGTTGCTAGTAGGGAAGGCGAACCAAAGTGAGTATGTAAGCTCTTTTCCTTTAGGGTCGATGATAAGTATCCCTGCCCCACTCCCAATTTTTCCCGAAGCCCCATCGACATGCATCTACCAGCATTCGTCGGGTGCGGTATGCTTCTATTCGGCGGCCAAGGTTGAAGGTGGTGCCTCGGCTTCCGGAGTGGGAGAGAATCGGGTTTCTACCAAAATGTCTGCCAGGGCCTGTCCTTTAATGGCCTTGCGCGGGCTAAAAGAGATAGAATGTTCTCCTAGTTCAATTGCCCATTTTGCAATCCTTCCAGAGGCTTCTGGCTTAGTTGGAACTTCACGAAGTTGTAGGTCGGTCAGAACCCTTATTTCATGTGCGTGAAAATAAGGTCGGAGTCGCCTTGCGGCATTCACCAGTGCCAAGGCTACCTTTTCCAATGGTTGGTATCTTGTCTCAGGAGATTTTAAGGCTCGGCTTTTGAAGTAGATTGGTAGCTGCCGACGTCCCTCTTCCCTTACTAGAACATCACTTATGGTCTCGTCCGAGGCAACAAGGTATAAGGAGAGAGCCCCGCCTTCCTTCGGGACATAGAGTGGTGGAAGCTTGGAGATGTACTGCTTAAGCTCCTCAAAAGCTGCCTTGTGTTCGGCCGTCCAGTTAAAATTCGGTGCCTTTTTAGAACCTTGAAAAATAGGAGCTGCTTCTCGGCTACCTGTGATAAAAATCGGCTAAGTGCGGCCAAAGACCTAGTTAGGCATTGGACATCGTGTATCTTGGTGGGCATAGTCATACGCTGTATGGCTTGGACTTTGGAGGGGTTAGCCTTGAGCCCTTTCTTCGTCACCCAACATCCTAGGATTCTTCCGGACCGAACCATGAATGTGCACTTCTTCAGGTTTAACTTGAGGTTAACTCGCCGAAGTATTTCGAGGACAACCTTGAGATCGTCCGCGCATGTTGCTGCTTGTTTACTTTTGACGACAATGTCGTCTACATAAACTTCAAATACACTACCAATGTATGATTTGAAAATCCTATCTACGAGACGTTGGTAGGTGGTCCCGGCATTCTTAAGGCCGAAGGGCATTTTCTTATAAGCAAAAACTCCGAAGTCCGTGATGAAGGCCGTTTTAGGGGCATCTTCCTCACTCATAAGAACTTGGTGATAACCCTTATACAAATCTAGAAAACAAAAAGCTTCATGGCTTATAGGGGCTTCTACTTTTTTTATCCATATTAGGAAGGGGATAGCAGTCCTTTGGGCAATGTTTGTTGAGGTCAGTATAGTCCACGCACATTCCCCACCCTCCACCTTCCTTCTTCACCATCACCAGGTTCGCAATCCAAGTAGGGTACTTCAACTCGAAGAGAATTTGTGCATCAAGAAGTTGGCGTACTTCGTCGTGTATGACTTGGTTTGTTTCGGATGCGAAGAGGCGTTGTTTCTGCTTGACCGGCCTAACACCGGGATCGATGCTCAGTCGATGGCTGATGATGCTAGGAGATACCCCGGTCATGTCTAGTGGTGACCAAGCGAAGACATCAACATACTTGCGCAGTAGTGAGATGACCCGCTCTCTCAGTTGAGGGGAGCCCGCATAGCCAATTTTGACGACTTTGGCAGGGTCTTCGTTGCTTAGCGGGACCTTGTCAATTACTTCACCGCACGCAGGTACATCCTCGACCTCGTCCGTCTCCAGCTGGGGTTTCTGTAGTTGCTATGCATGTGGGTGCTGAGCCGACATCTCAGCTCATCTTAAGGCAGTCTGCATGCATTCCTTGGCTCGCTTTTGATCACCCCTCATGACAGCAATTCCTCCCTTCGTAGGGATCATAATCGTGAGATGATAAGTGGAGCACGTAGCCCGAACATCGTTTAGCCAGTCCCGCCCCAAGATGACATTGTAGGGTGAGAAGGCGTTAACGACGAAGAATTGGATGATTGCGGTTGAGCTAGTAGGGCACTTCCTACCGTGACCGAGAGGGAGATGACTCCCTCTGGGCGAGTTTCTTCTTGGACGAAGCTCCTAAGTGGCAAAGGTGCCGGTGTGAGACGAGCCACCTCAAGCCCCAGCTTATCGAAGCATTCCTTGAAAAGAACGCTTACTGAGGCTCCGCTGTCTATGTACACTCGGTGCACTAACTTGTTGGCATGGATTACCAAGGCATCCTGATGGGGGACAATTGCCGGGACAGGGTCCTTCTCTGAGAGAGTGATGGTTTCATTTCCTTCGAACCGTTTGTGAGTAGATTCCTCCCTTGGTGGGCCTCGAGCCTCAGCCTTAAGGGATGATTTGGTAGACCCGGTCGAGAGCCCAGTAATGGTTGTGATCACTCCGTCAAAGGCGGTGCATCATCTCCCCTCTCAGGATCCTGCTTCGGCCGCTTATCAGCTTCGGTATTACATCCACCCCCTCCTCGCTGCCGATTCTTCCTCTTGCCATTGCTCCGACCCTGGGACAACTGGTAGTTTTTGAGAGTCTCATCTTGTACTAGGCCCTCAATACTAGAGATGAGGTCCCAGCCTCTTCGGTATCGTGGCCATGGTCCTCATGGTACACGCAATACTTATATTTGGATCGTCGCTTGGACCCTTTCAACATTGGACGCGGTGGCTCGAACAAATTGGTATGGAGTTCGTAGATCTTAGCACGAGACTTGGTGAGGGGCTTCAACTGCTGACCCGTGTTAGGGGTATTATCAACACGAGGTCCGAGCCTTGACTCTAGAGGACCTCGCTGAATGCTATCGAGGGCACTTCGTTGGTTATGGTCTCGGTCATCGCGACCACCCCGACTTCGGTCCTCTTTCTTCTTATTGTCTAACGGTTCGCCCTTCTCCGCTTCGCGTTTTCTGCGGTCAGCATCATCTGCGCGAGCGAACCGATCCGCTATGTTCCATAACTCCGAGGCTGTCCTCGGCCTTGCTCGGACTATCTCCTTATAGAGGGCACCAGGCAAGATGCCGTTCTGGAAGGCGTAGATGAGCAATAGATCATTGATGTCTTCGATCTTCAAGCTTTCCTGGACGAAACGAGTCATGAAGTCGCTGATGGGCTCAGTCCGTCCTTTCCGGATGGTCGATAAGTGGGCCGAGGTAACTTTGGACTTGGCAATCTGAAAAAATCTCCGGTAGAAAGCCTAAGTCCTGGTATGACTTGATGCTGCGAGGTGGTAGGCTGTCAAACCACCTCCTCGCGTTTCCGATCAATAGTTCCGGAAATAACTTGCACATGTGTGTGCCAGTTAAATTCTGGTTGATCGCGTTGTATTTGTACTGGGACAGAAAATCTTGAGGGTTTCTTATCCCATCGTACGACTGGATGTTCGGTACTCTGTACTTCTCCGGGAGGGTCGTATTGAGTATCCGATCGCAGAACGGGGTGAGAATCCGTCCATACTTATCAAACCCATCCCCGGCGAACTCAAGTTCGTCGTCGGACGGGTTGCGTCCACGGTGCCGATGCTTGGGGGGATAGCGGGTATGATCTCGCTTATCCCCTTGATAGTCCTGATCCCACCGGTGAGAGTGGTGCCTGTCATCCCTACTCATGTCTTTTAGGCTGGGTTTAGGATTTCGCCTTGGATGAGAAGAGGCGGCACCTTCTTCGTTGCGACTCCGAGGATGCGGTCCCTCCTTCCGTGGTTGTTGGGGATCTTGTCCTCGTCGTATATACTCGGCGAGCTTTTCGCGGTTTTCCTCGAGAAAACCCTTGATCGCCTCGTCAATATTCTGGGCAAGGAAATGGCGAGGATCCTTTTCGGCCTCGTTCTTTTGTGAGGGAGACCGCTCGCTGTACTCCTCACTAGCGTCGTGAGCATAGTACTCCAGGTTCTGGGAGACACGCTCGGGGCTCAGATCCCTCACAGGCTATTTCTCCGGATTTTTCTCCGGTTGATTATCAGGTTGCTTTCCAGCATCCTTCTCTGGCGGTTGTACAGAGGCTCGGGATCTCCACCTTGCCCTGCTGCAGTAGTCTTCGATCTTGTCGGTCTCGCCATAATCTCTTTTCTCAAAACTTAAAAGAATCTTTTAACACAAGAATAAAAACGTTCACACAGGCGGCGCCAGTGATAGATTCTGATTTTGTGAATGAGTAAATACGTGCAAGAAAGTAAATTAAGACAAGAATTACGTGATTCGATCCTTGGGCTTGGATTTACGTCCACGGGGAGAGAAAAATAATGTGTATAATATTTGTGAGTACAAGAGAGCGTATCTTCTATATCTGTGCTACCCTCTATTTATAAGTATAGAGTTTGATAAGTCGGTTTTAGTCACCTATTTTCTTGTCATTTTTAGTGTTTATTTGTTTGTTTTCTTTTAGTTTGTGTGTGTTTTGA
>JAOWBJ010039756.1:0-10586 GCA_028566335.1 Monarda citriodora
CCATGAAGAGAGCCAAGTAAACAAATAAAACTTTCATTTGCTGCATCTTTCCAAATTTGCTGAAAGAACAAATCAAATTGAGCTACAAGTTCGAAAACTGTTGTTCAAAAATAAAAACAAAGATCTTTCTTGAATAATCATTTCTTATTACACTTGAAAACTACGCCAATAATCATATATATGCATAATATCAAGCCTAAATCTACAAAAGGGCCGGGGTTGGCTCAATCTCACCACAAATTGTATTTTTTTTTCTAAAAGTTCTATTAATCAAAATCGTTACTCACCTGAATTGGATAGTATCGGCCCACCCTTCGTCGCGCCGCTGCTGGAATTACGCCACCGTTGCTGAGTTTGGATGAGCGTGGAAACTGGAATAGGTTAAAAGGGGGTGGGAGTCGGAGAGACATTTGGGGAGAGAAATAGGTGTAATATTTTTTTTTCTCTTCTCTCTTTTCTTTAGTTTAGTAATAGTACTCTGTATTTTATAAGATTTTAATTTAGGCTATTTCAGTAAGTAATAGTAGTAACTGAATCCGCGGTCATTAGAGGGGTGTATTGGATTGAGATTTTATAAAAAAATTTGGATATTAAAAAGTATGTGGATTTAGAAAATCTATAAATTCTACGTAGAGTTTGACTGACTTTTTAATTGATTTACATAGATTTGCATAGACTTTGATAGAGTTTTTAAATTAATATATATTGATTTACATAGATTTGCATAGACTTTGATAGAGTTTTTAAATTAATGTATATAGACTTTCATAGACTCTCATAATACTTTTTTTATTAATATAAATGATTTCCATAGACTTCTGTGGCGCTCGAATATGAAAAGTCTCTACTTTATCTATGCTATGGAAATGCAAAATTTAAAAATCTTTCCAAGAGTTGTTTGGAAATCTCTAAATTTTTTTTTTCCATCATCCTTCTCTGCAAAATTCAATCTAAATATTTCCATTAAAAAAGAAGGACGAGAGTAAAGCTGCCCAAAATAGCAACGTGGGGAAAGCCGGCGGTAAAAAAATCGTTACAGAGATTCGGGAGAGAGAGGTAGAGAAAAATCGGACTGAGAAGAGACGGGAGGGAGACAAAGAAAAATCGAACTCAGAAGAGAGAATTGAGCGGACATGAGAATTGAACAAAATTAGTCGGCGGTAAAAAAATCACTGCAGAGATTCCGAAGCCGAAGAGAGGTAGAGAAAAATCGGACTGAGAAGAAACGATTCCGAAGAGAGGTAGAGAAAAATCGGACTGAGAAGAGACGGGAGGGAGACAAAGAAAAATCGAACTCAAAAGAGAGAATTGAGCGGACATGAGAATTGAACAAAATTAGTCGGCGGTAAAAAAATCACTGCAGAGATTCCGAAGAGAGGTAGAGAAAAATCGGACTGAGAAGAGACGAGAGGGAGACAGAGAAATTGAGCGGACATGAGAAATGAAGAAAATAAGATTTACGTAGACTCTTGAAATCTCCCCGTGATAGAAGAGATTTTAAAGAGTGAAATCTCTCAATATTTTGGATGAGAATCAGAAATGTAGAAAATAGACTCTTGAAATCTCCTCGTTAAAGAAGAGATTTTAAAGAGTGAAATATCTCAATATTTTGGAAGAGAATCAAAGAAAATCCATAGAGATTTAAAATCTATGAACTTTTGAATACATCAAGATTTTTAAAGACTTTTAAAAATCCAAATTGAATACTTAGGATTTTAAAAGATTTTTAAGAATCCAAATTGAATATCTCAAGATTTTTATAAACTTAATCCAATATGAATACACCTAGAGTTTTAAAATAAAAAAAATCCTACAGAATCTCAATCCAATACACCCCTGTAAAATTCATTTACTAATAAATTACGCTCCAAAATATTTCATTGTGTAAAAATTTTTATAATTGAAATTTAATTTTAATATACACATGTATTAAGTGTTAAGCAAGGACTGAATTTCAGTAGCCAAAAAAGTTTCCTCCAAAAAATTTTATTGTGCATAAATTAAAATTTAGTCTTAAATATGTTACCTATTATTACGGTTTACATGGGACTGAAATTCAGTCGCCAACAATATTCTCTCTAAAACTTGTTATTGTGAATATATTTTTGTAACTGAAATTTAGTCTCAAATATGTTGTCCATATATTAGGGGTTTAGTTAGGACTGAAATTCAGTCACAAGCAAATTTCCCTCCAAAACCTTTTATTTGCGGACGTATCTGTAACTGAAATTTAGTCTCAGATAAGACGTTGACGTATCAAGGACTAATTTTTAGTTGCCACAATCAGTCAACATAAAGCTAGTCCTTAAAAGTATTAGTAACTGATCTTTCAATTACTGATATTATGTATTCAAAACTGATATATCAATCCCTAAGAATTCAGTCCCAACAGACCACTTTTTTGTAGTGATAGCGGATCGAACCACGTAAACCCCTGCGTTCCTACCCTTTTCTTTATGTTCTTTGCATGTTAACGGGCCCATAAAAAGCATGATCAATCACTGGCACCGTCTGTGGGAACTCTCTATTCGTGTTACGATCAAAGCTTTTCTTTTTCTCGTTCAAACATGCCTCCAAAGAACCACAACACCCGTTCAAACGCCTCCCGCGTTCCTCCTCCCGGCGGCAACAAAGATGGCAATCCTAACAAGGATGCAAATCCGAACAAGGATGCTGATGTCGTTCCTCACCCTAAAGATCCTGTGGTAAACCCTGACCCTAATTTGGTGCTGGAGGGGGTCCCTATTGATCGGGACGACAACGACGCTGGTTCCAACAAAGAACCCAGCAACCAGGCCGCATCCTCGCAGCGAACTGGATACAAAGAAGCTATCCGGGATTTCCTGGATATCAATAAGGATAAACTTACATAGTTTATCCAGACACGAGAGGGTCTTCTCCAGCAAGGACCCCACGAACAGCAGGGGTCAACTCGCAATCGAGGAAACAAGGAGCCTATAGTGCAGATTATCCGCGATCGACCTCGAGGTCGCACCCCGCCCCGGCAGGTACCTCGCGATCGCCGTCAGCACCATCAACGCGACCCATCACCTCCCAGGTCGCACCATCATAGGAATCGCTCTCCTTCGTGGTCTTCTTCATCTTCTTCGGAAGGGTCTCCCCATCCTCATGGCGGATTCGATGTGTATGGGTTAATGACAACCCCATTCACTCGGAGGATTTGCGAAACACGTCTTCCGAGCACTTACAAGGTGCCCAACATCCAGCGGTATGATTAGCAGAGAGATCCAAGGAACTTCCTTGGACAATTCCAATATAACATGTGGAACCATAATTTCAGATCGGTTCACATGTGCAAGGTCTTCCCTGAGCTACTGGTCGACATAGCTCGCGTGTGGTTTGATAGCTTGCCACTGAACATCATACATTCATATCGCAAACTCGTGGAAGTCTTCAAAAGACGCTTCCACCAAAAAGCGAAACTCAAATATACTCCTGCGCAGCTGTTGATCGTGAAGCAAGGAGAGGGGGAGTCCATCAACGACTTCCTGACCCGCTTCAATCAGGAAGCGTTAAAGGTGGATGATGCCACCGACGTGCTTATCATTTCCAGAACGCCTTGCGACCTGGTGCCCTTTACCGGGAGCTCATAAGGCAAGAACCCCAGACCCAGGCCGAACTGTGGAAGATAGCTGACGAGTACGCGACAGCCGATGATGCTGATCGGCGCAAGCGCGACCAAGATAAAGGAACTTCGTCTAGCAAGAAGCAGTCCGGAGACCGCGGCCTACAGTGTTCGGGTCACCGCAATGTCCATGAGAGGTTGCAATAAGGTCCTGTGTCATCCCGACTAGGACCTCGCCAAGGAATAGAGTCTAGGCTGGGTCCACGGCAAAAACCTGATCAACCCCAGTACACTCCCTTGAGCAAGCCACGTGTAGAGATTTACGAGCTGCACACCAACCTGTTCGAGAATCCGCGTCCAATGTAAAAGCCGGCTGATCGCAGATCAAAAAAGCGATATTGCGCATTCCATGAGGATCATGGCCACGACACGGAGGAGTGCCGTGACCTCGCGGACGATATTGAGGCCTTGATCCAGGATGGTACTCTCAGAAAGTTCCAAAGCCAAGGCAATGGCCAGGGTAAGGGCAAGAAGCGCCGTGGACGGGGAAAGAATAGCTGCCAGCCTAACAAGAAGAACAGGCAGGAGCCCGACGACGACAACGATGACGACACCCCGCCTCATCAGTTTGTTGGAGCAATAGAGGCCATAATTAGACTGCCTCCGGGACAAACCAAGTCATCCCTCAAGTCCGAAGCCTGAGCTCCGAGCACTGAGGAGCCCGCGGGCAAGAGACTCAAGAAGGAGGAGACTATCACCTTTTCAGAGGCAGATCCTGTGCCTGCAAAGACTCCGCACCATGATGCCATAGTAATCCAGGCTGGAGGCGTAAACAAGTTGGTACACAGGGTGTTCGTCGACAGTGGAGCATCCGAGAGTGTCCTTTTTAGGACATGTTACGACAAGATGAGCCTGGAGGCCACGTAGCTCGCCCCGGGACCATTGCCATTGAAGAGCTTCGCGCAGGAGGAGACTCGACCCGACGGGGTCATCAGCCTACCTGTCACAGTAGGTCGATCTCCCATCAGCTCAACTACAACAGTCCGGTTGTTTGTGGTACGTGCCCCGTCGCCCTATAATATAATACTTTGAATAGATTGGCTCAATGCTGTGCGAGCTATCTGTTCAACATACCACCTTATGATAAAAATCCCAACCAAAACGGGATAGTTACTGTAAAGGGCGACCAAAAACGGGCAAAGGAGTGCATGCAGATTGCACTCTGTGGTGCCGAGATTACCGAGCGGCATCATCAAGCATAGCAATTAAAGAACACGGAGTTGGAACAAGAGAAGACGCCACCTGCTATAGCACCACTTACCGAGGAGGTCCCACTGTATGATGATGAACCAACCAAGGTCGTCAAGGTTGGGTTCGCTGGACCTCACCAACTCAGATCGCAGGTGATCCAACTCCTCAAAGAATACCGGGACGTCTTCTCATGGACACCCTTAGACATGACGGGGGTGTCACTGAACATCATAACTCACGGGCTCAACATCGACCCAAACATAAGGCCGGTGAAGCAAAAGCAGCGCCAGTTCACTGCGGACAGAAACAGAGCAATCCAGGTCAACCAGCTCCTTCAAGCGAAGATTCTCTTCGAAGTCAAGTAGCCAACCTGGATTGCCAACCTAAAATCAAAATACTTACTATAAGAAATTAAATACTTACAATAAGTAATTAAATACTTACAGTGAACGTCAGAGTATCACCCCTGAATACATGGTGTGTCTTCTTGTTTGTGGTGACCTCCTTTTTGAAACCATGTATGTTCTTCATAAGCATTTGATAGGCCATGCTTCCCCATGGGAAGTCTTCCCACTCCTTATCAAATTTGATCCACACAGAATGGTTAGAAATGCAATAATACATATCAATTACGTAAGTAAAAATGAAATTTCTAACCTTCTCATCCTCGATCAGCACCCACAACCAAATTGGTATCTTCTTCTTAGCTGCATCAACCCCTAAGGTATACGATAGCGCCAGCAAAAGCTTAGAGAGCTTTACCACGTCGTCATGCGTGGCGTGTACAGGATAACCACGAACTATGAATTCTTTGTTGACATAAGCATGGCGGACATCGAATAAAGTGAGCTCGTCATTCTTTCCAAACAGTTTCTCAAATACCGAATGAGCTCGCAATTCATGCTGGGCATAGGGATCAAATGTGGATGCTCCGAACTTGAACCCACTGATTAGTGCATACTCGTATCGAGAGAATCTCAGCACCTTTCCGCAAATCTTGAAAAATAAGGAAAATGGTGCGAAGTTTGGTTCCGGGATGACCTGTTGGCAAATCATCAGACAGTAGAGTAAGTATTTAGAATTTTTTAGTAAGAAATCGTTTTATAGCAGTAAGTCATACAGAAAATAGAGTAAGTATTTAGAATATTTGGGTAGGAAATATTATTTACAGTAAGTATTACATATGTTAGAGTAAGAATTTAGCATTTTTGAGTATGTAATGTTTTTACAGTCAGTAATACATATAGTAGAGTAAGTACTTTTGTTTTACAGTATTAATTAAGTATGTTAAAGTTAGAAATTAAGATTATCAGAGTAAGTATTACAACTTATTAAAGACTTCTAAGCATGCAAATCTTATGTTTTCAGTTAAGTAAAGTTTAAAATGTGTCACCTGGTGGCAGAGGATGTGGTATAGTAGATTCCCACATCTGGTATTCGTGTCTTTCAGCCTTGTGTATTCTCCCATTATTGAATTTTTGACTTGCACTGCCTTATCCCGGGGCAGTGTTTTGATCACATCATTCACTTCGCCGACCATTCCCTCGTAGCCTCCCACAACCACTTTTTGTGGTTTTCCGAGCATGCCTATTCGCACATATTTCCATTCAACCTGTATTGATAACCACACGTTTGAGCAATGACATCAATTACTCACTATTAATTTCACAAATTATCTTTTACTTTGAGTAAGTAATTTATAAAATCATGCCTAATTTTTCTATTTTTTAGTAAGTTTCTACTAATTTCTAATCTTATATTCTTAACCTAAGTTGTCATTCTTAAATCAAAATGCAACAAATCATAGTTACAATGGTAACAATCATCTAATACACTGTATATTAAAACATCCAAACATTCAATAATACCGAGAGATATGTTTCTTTAAAAAAAATTTCAGAAAACATTCCTACCCTAAATTGCAGTTTACACTTCATACAATGTATGATTTTCCAGAACCAAATCCAAAACAAGCAACATTTTATTCTATCTTCAATCAAACATAACTATAATCAAATTCGTACTCTAAATCATACCTCTTCTCACCCAAAAACCTAAAATCATAGCGAAAAACATAATCGCACTGCAAAATTCACACTCAAAAAACACAAAAAATTCCAACTATCATTTTCTCACCCAAAAACCTAACATGCATCATAGTCAAACCATATCGAAAATTCTCATTCAAAAATTCTTTCCCAAACCATATAGATTTGAAAAACCACAGAAATTCTCACCCAAAAATTCTCAGTCTAAAAGAGACATTCGCAACCAAAAATTATCATTCAAAAAATCGAACTTAAAAACCACAAAAAATTCGAATTCACAGATTCGCACTCAAAATTCATACCGAAAAACATAAACCATAGCGAAAATCATAGCAACAAACAGAAATTCGCACTTAAAAATTCTCACTCAAAAAACTTCACTAAAAAAATACAAAAAATTCGAACCCACTTCTTGCTCTGTGAATGGGTACCCCGTCGGCTTTTTTGTCTCCTTTTCTTTTGGCGGTGGGCTGGGGGCTGGAATCTCTTCCTCTTCGTTGTCAGTAATTTCTGTGATTTTCGCTTTCTTCCTGCTTGAACTTGTTGAGGCATCGGTTTTCTCTGGTTTTGAACGTTTTGAGCGTTTTACTCCTTTTTTTGTCCCATTTTTAGGGTTTGCAGGGTAAGAATTACAGGGAGGGAAGAACAGCGATGGAGGAGGAAAAACAGAGGGTGGAGGGTCGCCGGAAGTCTCTTCTCCGGTCAGACTTCGAATTGTAGAGTTGGAGAGTTGGAGAGTGTGTGAATTTCGTGAGAGGGAGAGTGTGGAGTGATTTGTTGGGTAAAGGAAGGGGTTTTCTGCTTTTGCAGAGTGAGGGGACGGTTTTGCAGGTGAGGGAGAGATTTTTTGGATGTTACGTGGCTGACGTGGCCAGCAGCTGGGGTTTGGGTGCGTTTTTTAATTCAAGTGCATTTTGGGAAACTTGGCTGAAATTAGGGTAGTATTTACATTTTTTTAAGTTTCTCATATTATTTGCATATGACTATCCTATAAAAGTATAGATAGATTTGACCCTTTTTCATAATCTATTGATCCATCTCGATCTATCGCACGGGTGCATTGCTATTGTGCAATTAATATTCAGATTAATTTTTTGGGTCTTTTTAAGTTAGCATTTTTTATATATGCTTTATTATCTCATTTGTTTTTTTTTTCTTTTTCTAAACCCATGCCTCTTACCTATATATATATATATAATAAGAATAGACCCCCTTAAAATAAATGTGTAAACTTGATTTAATTTCCAAAATGTCATTATTTTTACTAAAAATAAATATGTACTACACAGATCCGGGTTCGATTCCTAACTGATGCATTTAGTTTTTTTAATTCTACTTTTGGCTCTACTCTCACTCTCAAGCCCAATAGCTATTATTTAAACTAATATCTAATTATTGTTTTTAATTTGCTTAATAAATTCATTCATATTCCAACACAAACACAAATTATATTTATTTTTTCCCGACGCAACGCGCGGGCAACACGCTAGTACTATATAATAAGAATAGACCCCCATTAAAAATAAGATGTAAACATTTTTTAATGTCTAAAATGCCCTTATTTTTCTTAAAAATAGATATGCATAACACAGACCCGGGTTCGATTCCTGACTGATGCATTTATTTTTTTAATTCTATTTTGGGTTTACTCGCATTCTCAAACCCAATAGTTATTATATAAACTAATATCTAATTATTATTTTAATTTTTCTTAATAAATTTATTCACATTCAACACAAACATAATTTATATTTAATTATTCCCGACGCAACGCGCGGGTAACACGCTAGTTCATCTTAAATAAAACATTACATAAACATATTTATCCAAAATAATAATAAAAAATACTATTGCATAAACATTACAAACATATTTAAAAAGATAATATTTATTTTTTAATTATAAAATAAAATATAGATATAAAAGTATATATATATTAATAGTACGGACCCGGGCCGGATCCGACCTGAAATTAAAGATTTAGATCTGACTCGAATTTTTTATATGGATCCAGATCCGGTCCGGATCCGTCAGTCCAAAATTTTGAGGTCCCGATCCAGATCCACGGATCATGATCGGGTCCAAGATCCACTGTCATCCCTACTCGTGATAAAGCCTGAGTTGAGAGTCGGAGAAGGGGGCAGCTAGTGATATACAGAGCTGAATCGAACTTCGACATGTTTAAGATCCGTTCGCCTAAAAAATTGAGCTTAAACTCAGCTCGTCACATATGTATGAAGATCAAACTTGGCTCGATAAGTACTCAATATAGAATTTTAAATTTAAATTCAAGTTTGAGCTTGAGCTCGGATCAGTGGCGGAGCCAAAGCTAAGCTTCAAGGGGCTTAAGCCCCTCCCCAAAAATAAAATTATTCTAATTTTAACTTAAAATTTTACAAAAAATATCAATAGTTGTATTGATTTTTTATGAGGAAGCCCCTACTAACAATTTGAATTTTAAAACTATTGTGTCGATATTAAAAATTTAATAGCGTCAGCCCCCACTGAGCATTTTTTCTGGATCCGCCCCTGACTCGGATCAAACTCGACTCATTTTAACAAAAAGTTCGAAATACTCCAACTCGAACTTGAGTGTGGTTATAGGCTCGTTCATATATTATATATTACTATATTTATATTCAATCATTTTATGATTCAGTTTTTTTTTTTAAATATTTGATTGCTAATAACATAATATAAATTGTTTCAATATTGATTTAATTAATTACTGATTTATGGTTAAATATATTAATAGTTTTTTAAATTCGAGTTCGAGCCTGAGCTCGGATTGAACTCGGCTCGTTTTAACAAAAAGTTCGAAAATACTCCAACTCGGATTCGGGTGTGGATTCAGGCTCGTTCATATATTATATATTACTATATTTATATTCAACCATGTTATGATTGTCAGTTTTTTTTATATATTGATTGCTAATAACATAATATAAATTGTTTCAAATATTACTATATTTATATTCAACCATATCTTCTAATTAGTCTTCCTTTGGTCACAATAGCCAAAAAAATAAGACTCATAAAGTGTTAATAGTAGGTTTAATTGTGATGAGATGTTGAGAAAATGATTGTAATTTGAGTTTAATTGTGATTAGAGATTGCGAAACGATTGTAATTTGTGTTTAATTGTGATGGGATGTTGAAAAGTGATTGTAATTTGTTTTCTTTTTGGGTAATGTGACTAATATATGAGATGTATGAAAAAGAAAAATGTGACTAATGAAAAGACATAGAGATGGTAATAATTATCCACCCTTGTAAAAGGAAATATTAATATTTCGTAATGTTCAAAATACCATCGATTTTTATCAAAAATGGAAAGTAATGCGGAGTACAGACCCGGGTTCGATTCCCGGCGAGTGTATTTATTCATTTTCTTTTTAATTCTATTTTTGGGCCTACTTTCACTCTCAGGCCCAAATAACTATTACTTAAATTAATATCTAATTTTTATTTTTAATTTGTTTTCATTCACATTCGAACACAAACACAATTTATATTTAATTTTTCACGCCGCAACGTGCGGGCACCTGCTAGTTTTTATTTTAAAAATTGCGAAAGCTAGAAATTATTACAATTAGTGAGTAAAGAAGTAGAAAGATCATACTACCTCTATCTCCTTTCATTAGTCTCACTTTCCTTTTTCATACATCTCGTATATTAGTCTCATTACCCAAAAATGAAAC
>JAOWBJ010039864.1:0-10584 GCA_028566335.1 Monarda citriodora
CAGATAGGCCTGGTGAAACCTCATAGCAACATCACAACACACTTAAGAGAGCGACTTACCAATCCGCTCTAAAACATGTCTTTAAAACACTTCCACTCGGCGACTAGTCGCTCGAGGGTTTTAACCCACTCAGGGTACTTTAGTTAGAAAGCCCACCTTTCGGCTGCTCAGGTGATGGTTGCTTCTCGCTCACGTATTTCGCTCTTCCTTTATGCTCCCTTAGATAAAATAACGAGAAAAATACTCGTAAGAGACATATCCTTAACTGACATTCTATTCGCTTTTCGTCGTTTCCTTAACTCAGAAAATCTTACTAATGGTTTATCCTTACTCATTCTTTTCCATTTCAAGGATTCTCATGTCGAAGACAAAACTCTTCTCATCCTTAACAAAACATAAACTCTTTTACCATTTTCTTTGAAAGAGACATTTGAACTTAAAAACTTTTTGGTAAAAACCCTCTTTTCAGTTTTATCTCCTTCCGTCCTAACCATGGTAGTTCTAAAATAGTAGGACAGAAAACCCATGAAGACTCTTTCATGTAAGATGAACAAACGGTAGTAAAACTTGTAAAGACCTTTCTGTGTGGGATAACAAAACCCTAATAAAAACTTTTGGAAAAATATAGTTAAAACTTCGGAAAGACTCTCAAACTCAGTATGAAAAACACTTAGACATTTTGAAAAAAAAAAAAGGTTTTACCTTGAGACTCCGGTTCTTGAAAAAGTAAAACTTCCGGCTGCCTCTCTCTACTCTCAGCTTTACTCTTCTCTCCTTAGTTTTTGAGAAATATTTTGAAGAAACAATGGGAATGCAGTTTCATAATGGGGGTATTTATAGGAGGGTTACTCCTTCTTTGAAAATAAATGTGTAATGTCGGTTTTTCAAGGAAAACACATTTTTGAAGAAATGTTTTAAATAAAAGTAACGTTTGAAAAGACTTTTGCAGAAAATGACACCTAGCCCTGGTCAACTAGACTTTGGCATGTTTCAGAAAAAGTAACTGACACATTTAATGCGCCTGGCGCGACACTCGAGTCAGCTCTCGCTAACCTCGCTCTCCGCTCCTCGAGCGAACTCGCTCGCTTGAAACCTTTCTCGCTTCTCATGAAACCTTCTCGTTCTCAGAGCAGAGGGAAACGAATTCGCTCGTCCGCGTTATCCGCTCGGAACGTCCTCAAGCTTTTCAACTCGTTCGCATCCACACAAGCGGACTAGTTCAAGCAAGCTTTGCAACTCGCTCCCGCTTGAGCAAACGAACCCGTTCCTTGCTCCTTGAACCTTAGACAACCTCCGAGCCACTCCAAATTATTTGGAGCGGACTCGCTCTTTCTCTTAAGCGATCTAAAGGTCGCTTCTCACACATTCACTTACTTAGCCTTGGCTATTTTCTTTTAGATCTCGCTCTTACTTGTAAAGATTTTTAGGCACTCGTGGTGCTTCGCCTTGGCGATCATACACAAACATTCATAACTTCTTTTAAACTCTATTCTTACTTTGAAACCTTGAGATGCAATTGCTAATATTTTATTATTTTTAAAATTCGGGCCATTACACCAACCCTTGTCCTAGACGCAGTCGTCCTCGTTAAAAAATGTCCGAAGTGCCAAATTCATGCCAATGTCCCAAAGATGCCGCAGACCGATCTGACCACCGTGCAAAGTCCATTGCCATTCATGGAGTGGGGCATAGACATCATGGGACCATTGGAGACAGCTCCAAGACAGCTGCAATTTTTAATTGTGGCAATAGACTATTTTACGAAGTGGGTCGAGGCCGAACCATTGGCCAAGATAACGAGTACAAACGCTCTCGACTTCGAATGGAAGAACATAGTCTGCCGCTTCGGCATACCTCATGTCCTCGTCTCGGACAATGGAACTCAATTCACGGACAAGAAGTTTAGGGAATGATGCCAAGAGTTAAAGATTCAACAACGGTTCACTTCGGTCGCTCATCCACAAGCGCCGCACCATAGTAAAGGGGCTGAAAACTCGGCTAGATCGAGCCAAATGACTTTGGGTAGAAAATATCCCACAAGTTTTATGGTCATACCGAACTACCCCAAGAACTTCGAATGGCGAAACACCGTATAATCTAGTATACGGTACTGAAGCGGTCATTTCGGTCGAAATCGGCATGCCCAGTCCTCGCACGCTAAACTTCTCAAGTGCAGCAAATGAAGAAGGACTCCGGGCCGAACTCGAACTCGCCGAAGAAAAGAGAGAGCCCGCCTTTATCAAGGAAGCTTAATACAAGCAGCAAGGAGCCCAGTATTACAACCAAAGGGTGAAAACTCAACAATTCCAAGTGGATGACCTCGTAGTAAGAAATAACGAAGTGAGCAGAGCAGAAAAGCTCGACAAGCTCGAAGCCACTGGGGAGGGGCCATATTGGGTCACCGAAGTTCTCGGCAAAGGGTCATACAAATTGGCTCACATGTCCGGTGAACATATTCACCAAACTTGGTATATTTGAAACCTCAGAAGATACTATGTATAGATGGGCAGTGTCAGTTCGGTCATCCATGTAAGTCCATGTTCAGTTCGGTCGTCTATGTAAACAAATGTGTTGTTCGGTCATCTCTTTTATATAAAAAATTGTTCATTTTTATGGTCATTTGTCTCTTCTTTATGAAGTTTGTCTTTTAATTTTAATAGTTAATCATTCATTCATGCATGCGTCCGAAGTCCCCTTTATACGTAATGTTCATAATTTAATCTCAAAAGGTTCGCCCCCTTTTCGAGAATCTACTGAAGACAATGGTTGTTCAAATCTTCTATAGAAGCTATAAGACTACATTGTCAAGGTTAAATGGTAAATAAGCATTTTGTTTAAAGCGAAGTGTAATTACCGCAGTCCCCACTTTGGGTGACTCCGTTCAAACGCGCGTAAAAGGAAGTCTGATCCTAGCGATAAAACTCGTCAAATAAGGACAAATCATCTTCGGAATTAAAGCCAAAGTTCATAAGTTGAATAAAAAACAAATTTCTGTAATAAAGCTAAGTGATGATTCACAGTGGCAAAAACAGAAATATTTTATTCACAACAAAAAGGTATACATATATATTGATTCACATCTATTACATCACATTTATTCTAAGATGCAGGAGGGTCCCTAGGCTTACTACAATACAACCATTTATCTGCAAAGTCTTCTGGCTTTTCAGCCCTCATAAGAGCATCTAAATTGAAACCTCATCTACCGACTCCGGCCACTCTAGCATTGCTACCTCGAGAAGTAGAGCCCACGGGTCTCTTTCCACGACCCTGAGACCGAGGTGCTCTACCACCTCGGCGCCTCAAATCTTCTCGGCGATCTTGCTCGGTCAATTCAGGTTGCCACCGAATCATAGTGGATCTTGAAGGCGGAGAATCCTTGAAGATCTTCTCCAAGTTCGGATACCGAACAGAAATAATCTTGTATATCCCAGCAAAGTGCCGGAGAGCATCGATTTCACTTCGGTATTCTTTGCTGTCCGGACCATAGAGCCTCTTTATCTCACAGCTACGCTCCCATATATCTCTCATTTGGTCTTCTACTTCGGTAATAGTTATCCCCCCACTTCGGCGGATGATCTCTTCGTACTCGGTGGTCTCCTCTTTCAGAATCGTAAACTCGGCTTTCACGCTTTTGAGGGTGGACTCGAGTTCAACAACTCAGGCCAGCGCTTCGTCATATTTAATTTGGTCACCTCTAGCTCGGCTTTCAGCTTCATCTAATGCCGAAGAGTATAGCTTCTTCCAGTGCATGATTTCAATCTCCTTGGAGTTCATAATACGAAGAAACTCTTTCAGTTCGACATCCCAAGAAAAAGAAAATGGAGCAACAGGCTACAGATAAAAATAAAAGCAATAAATGGAACGATTCTAAAGCAAAAGAGTCTTTTTGTTCAAGCTGAAAAGGTACAAGAGGAGGGCAGTAAGGCCGAAGTACAAATTTGAAGACCTAACTAATAAAAGAAAATGAGTGAAGTCATACTTCAGTATTGTCACCCCCAGTCCCTTCATTGGTCTTCGACACTTCGTCTCCCCTCAACTCCTCATGCTGGTCAGCCGGATTGACCTCCGGATGCAGAATTTCTGTCTCCAGTGCCCCCGGATTGACCTCCTACTCCTTCGGGGGTGAGAGCGGCGCTTCATTCCTTGGAGACTTGGGGACTTCATCCTCCTCTTGCTCCCGTCTCCTCCTCTTCATCACCCTCAGCTTCGGTGACTAGAGGTGCCGGAGAAACCGGGCCCACTGCTGCAAGGGCCCTCTCCATTCGCTCATCGCAGTCCGTACTGCAAGCACGAACTACTTCGGCCGTCAAAGGTAGCGGAGAAGCCGCAAGCTCCTCGAGAAGCGGCAGGTTTTGGAGGCGGGCAGCCACCTCCCTCGCATAGGGCGGGATCACCACATCCGGCCCTTGGCTGAGATTTTCGGTCAGCATACTGTCGAGTTCGCCAACAAAGGCAGCGAACTGCGAGCTCACGAAGAGCTTCCTCGTGTAAGCACGGAGAACTTCACTTTGCTTTGCGGCAAAGGAAGCCGCATCCTCTGCCCTCTGCTTCCTCAGCAGCTCCGTCTCGGCCTCGGCCGCCTTCGCTGCGGCTTCCACCTTCTCCGGCCTCGCCCTAGCCCGTCTTAGAGCAGACTCCATGGCCTTAGCCTCGGATGCCTTGTTCACGGCATCGCCTTGGCCTTCGTCAAAAGATCACTGGCCTTAGCCAAGGATCGTTCCAGCTTTTGGTGCTCAGAGGCACCCTTCTTCAATTCGGACACCACAAGTCCGGAAAGTAGTTCGGCCCTCTGCATAAAAGGGAGACTTCGTAAAAAAAAATAAAAAAAATCGAAGTAATGGCACATACCTTGGCAAAATTCCCAGGCCACTCCACGGCCTGAGCAATAGTAGCACCAAATTGGGCCCCCACAGTCCCAACCTCTTCTTCTAGGCTAGGCAGAATTTGTCCAGGGACTGCCGAAGAGGGCTTCGACCCTTTCTTGTGTGGTCCTCCCTCCAAAGTCCTCTCGGAGGAGGCCGAAAAAGAGGACACGATCATCAGGACCAGACCTGTTGTGGGAAGGGGCATTGCGGTCTTAGAAGAGGTCTTCTGCCTCTTCGGGTCCTTCTCCCCAGCAGAAGCCTGCCCGGCGGCCTTCTTCTTACTGAGTTGCTTCAAAACATTCACTGAAACAAGGAAGACGAAGTTATATCGGAGTTAAAAGAAACACACATTACAGACAAATGCTACGAGGATGCTTCGACTTCGTCCTCGGCCGACGTCTCAGGCTGAGTGACCTCACCTCAAACGAGCTCGGACTCCCTATACGCCCTCATCACCATAGAGTCGGCCATAAGAAGGTTTTCGAGCCCGCCCAAGGGTACGGTCGGAGGTTGACGGATTACGTGCCCGATGTCCCGCCACACAAATTCAGGAGCCCCAGCCCCCTTGTAAAAAAAGAAACGAGATTGCCACTTCGGCCACTTCGACCTCGTTTTGGCTTTAAAAAGCCGAATCGGAGTAAGGAAAAACCACGATCCTTTCTTCTTGAATTGGAAAAACCTAAGAACTAAGTCTAAGGTTGGTTTGTACCCCGTCACTAGCACTTCGACAGCAAATGCAGTCAAGTGCCTCCATGAATTCGGAGTCACTTGACCGAGGGAGATAGAACTTATCAAGCAATTTGGCAAAAAGGGGCTAAAGAGGAAAACGAAGGCCGCATTCTAAACAAGCCTCGTATACCGTACTATATTCTCTTGGCGGACAATCCGCCCAATCATTTTCATCGGGAACAAGGGCTTCAGTCCACGGAGGGAAATTGTAACGGCGGGCTAGAGAGTCTATAGTGTCGGAACTAAGACATGACCTAAACTTCTCTACATGAACTAAGTTTGCCTTTTTCCAACCGCTGCCGGCAGTTTTTGATATCCCAACAACTATATTACCGGCAACCTCCCCGTCACTACCCGATTGAAGACTCGAGGTAGAAGACATACTTACTTGTCTATGCAGAAAAAAAGGAATGCAACAGATTGGAAATCTCCAATTTTTAGCAACTATTCCGGCGATGAAAAATTCCTCAAAGCTTCAATTTGCAGAAAAAAGTTATGGAGAAAATGCGAAAAAAATGAGAGTGAAAAAGTTCAACTGTGGCAGAAATAGGGTTTTATCAAAAAGGATGCGACGATTCGATTCCCATTTTTCGGGATTCCAACCGTCGCATTAAATGCACGGAAACGTACAATGTACGCTAGTACACGTCAGCATGTCTCAACTCCGGCACCTCTGAAGTGCCCGGCACATCCAAAGTCCCCCACTTACAACTGATTTCGGCATTACCTCACTTTTTGGGAGGGGCAATGATGGGATACAGACCGAAATCCCTCAAGCCCAGTAGAAAGTCCCAATCAATTTGGCCCATTAACAGCACAGGCTCAAGTGAACCGGCCCAACCCAGTCCAGTCCGGCATGAGTTCAATTCGGCAATGCACTCCAGTTCAAGGCCTTCAAGCCGAATCAAACCCCTAGTGACTAGCCACCAGTACAAGAGGTGCACTGCGGCTCACTCCGGCTTCAAGCAGTCATGGACTTGTAACTTTTCTGTCAGTAGACAATCCGCAGTCATGAGCAGTTATTTACACGCATGCACACACCCCACGACCCACAATATCTTCAGCCGCTAGTAACCACTCTGAAGCGATTACACATACATTTACTGGGCCTGCGAGCCCAGACTCATAATCCTTGTGTATAAATAGCACGTATGTTGATTAGAAAGGGTTAGAATCCATCATTGTAGTCTCTGCAACCCCAAGCAATAAAGATCAAACCAATTTTCTTCCGTGGACGTAAATTTACCCCAAAGTAAATCGAACCACGTAAATACTGTGTTCGTTATTTATTGTTGATTCTGTCGTTTCAAATCCCTTTAGAAAAATCGGAATCGATCAGATATATACTTGAAGTTCGGGTTTAAACTGTTACAAAATGAATTTATCAAGCTAAATTTGCGCAATTTGCAATATTTTGATCTTCAATGTAACTTTTATTTACTTGAAATCCACCATGGCATAATGGAAATATAGCCTAATCTTTCAAACAAGCGAGTCATTTTTCCACTCAAACAATACTCAATAAAATACCGAATTACCTATTTTGTTTTTATCGGGAAAGAGAATTTATATAAATAGAAAAAGATGAATATGCGAGATACCCTACAGTAACCGTACGAGATTACAAACTATGCTACGGTTATATGCCTCAGTTATTGTGGGCGGCAATGTTGTTAAAACCAATTTTGGTGGACATAGTGAGTATATGATTTTGAGTTTAAAAAGAAAAACAAAGAAAAATTCATAAATTTAGGGAGTGTTTGGCTAAGTTTATAGAGAATTTAAAGTTGTTTATAAGTTGTTGGAAATGCTTCCGAATATAAATTTAAAATTGTTTATAAGCTTACCAACCCAACATTTCTAACAACTTACTAGCAGGTGTCCGCGCGTTATGGCGGGTACAATCAAAATCAAATGAAGATACTTAATGTCAAAATATGCAAGTAGACGTAGGTAGTACATGTCACCTTAAGTTGGTTGGCCGAAATGAAATAAAGGGGTGAATAAACTGGTTATATAATTATAGTGTAATAATTTCTATTTTTGGCAGGACGGGGCAATTTGGACATTTCGCATATCACAAATGGATAACACTTTCTATTTTAAGATGAGTGAGTTATTATTATATATTAGTATAAACTAGCAGGTGCCTGCGCGTTGCGACTGGAAGAATTAAATATAAATTGTATTTGTGTTGAAATGTGAGGAAAACAAATTAAAAATAAAAATTAAATGTTAGTTTAAGTAGTAGTTATTGGGCCTAAGAGTGAAAGTATGCTCAGAAATAGAATTAAAAAGAAAAAGAATAAATGCACCCGCTGGGAATCGAACCCGAGTTTGTACTGCGCATCACTTTCCATTTTTGATACAAAGCGGGAGTATTTTAGACATTACGAAATGTTAACATTTCTATTTATAAAGGAGTGGATAATTATTATATAATAGTATAGATAAGCAATTTTAAGTTGATTATAGACTTGGCCAAACACCTCTATTCTGCCCAGCGGGTGAAGCATTACTTTTTAAGAGTAGCTCGACCCGTTTTAACTTGGGCCGACATAAATTTCATGCACCGAGAGGCCTGGTATAATTATGTAAAGCCCTTGACTAGGAGGAATTGTTGATTTGCCGTCTTCTATAAATTGGGCCGAATTATTATAAATAATTGTTTGAAGCCTCAATGCCCTTCTTCCACTCCTCTACCCTCTAGAATAATTAAATAAAATCTTGTGCGCGAATAATGTTTTTGTGCTGCTTAATGGGATACGGCCCAAACTCCCCAAGCCCAATGGATAAAGGCCCATTAGCTTCGGCCCATTTGCGGCTTGAGGAGATGGGCCCAAGTACTCTCTGCTCCGGTCCCTTAGAAAGAGCTTCGGCCGTCTAGAGCAAGCAAGCTGGACAAAACCAATGACTACCGCCGAAGCCCAAGCCAACCGAAGACAGAGCCAATCGATCGGCATTAAGGGCTTCATATTGGGCACTTCCTCAATACCGGAGTCCTTCCTACGGCAAAGAGGCTTCGGCTATACTATTGACACTTAGCGTATTTTGGAGTATTTTCATCCAGCATGACGACGTGGGTGACGTGTCAGCCCACGTTCTCCACACCACGTCACTTAACCACGATCTCCATGTCGCACCCAACCGCTCAGGAGCGGTTAGGGTTCGGTCAGACTGGGCCTACAGGCCCAGCCCAGCTATTTTCTGTATATAAATAGCACTTCTAGGAGATGGTATTTTTTACACATTCTTACTCACTGTAACCGAGAAACATCAATAAAGAGCATATATTTCTCTCCCGTGGATGTAGATTTACATCAGTAAATCGAACCACGTAAATCCTTGTGTGTTCTTTTTATTTTTCCGTTCATTAATTACTCCTCAAAAATTTGCAAATCTGCACTCGATCACTGCTATATATACATCTATCCATTTGGCATTTGGGTGTGTCGTGAGTTTTCTTTTTTAATTTTATAAATATCGTCTGAAAAGTGCGATTTCGAGTAATTATATTGTGATACGAGATGAGAAATAACGGCAGACAGCACCGCAAAATGTGAATAGCAATTGTAAAATTATTCAAGTCAAATTTCACACAGACAACAACCCAAGTTGCCTCCTAAAAAAGTCCAGGCAACATGCACTTATGTCGCTAATTAATCGCCTCTCCTACTGTCCCACCTTCTCATTCTAACAAAAAAAAAAATTAAATTAAAAAATACTCCCTCCAATCCGGTCGGCGTATTTATTTTTTGACTTTTCTAGCATGTATTTATACTGAAACCTTGTACGATTTTTATAATATTTTTTAAAATATTTTTTTTACGAAATATTACGAAATTCATAATATCACGTAAACAAAAATACTTTAAAACAATATTATAAAACTTGTACTAGACTTCGGTCCGCATTGATCGGAACGGAAGGAGTATAACGGATGTAACACGCAAAATAAATAATAAAAAAAAATTAATGGTATTATCAGCCCCATTTTTTTTTAACAAAAAGAAAAAATAAAAGGCTTCATTGATCATCAGAAGCAGGCGACAATGCATCAACCACGCTCTGCATAACCTTGATTCTCATTTGCAGCGACATTATGTAATCCGCTGTCTCTCTGAACAGCCGCTCCACCCCCGTCGATTCGCAGTTCGGGATCAGCTTCTTCAGCCTCCTCACCTTCCTCTCCACCGCGCTTTGCGGGCGGCGGCGCCGGTCGAAGCGGGCCCTCCTCTTCATCACCACGCCGTTTCTGCACCTCGATCTGAGCTCCGACGAGGAGGGGCTCCCCCATAATGGCGTGCTGAACTCGCAGCCGACTAGGGCTGAGAGGAGAGGATTGTCCTGGGCCATTTTGTGCGAGGCGAGAGAGAAAATGCGCTAAAGGTGTTTGCGAAATTGCCGGAAAGAGATATGGAGCGAATTTTTTTAGGCAGTTGTCGTTGAAGGTGACGAGATGCAAGGCTTTAATACTTGAGGTTTTGGGTAGAGTTGAGTTGGTGGATAATATTTGTCCATTAAAATATTTTATAATTTGATGGAATTTTCGAGTGGGCCCATTTTACACCTATTATATTTTGTTGAATATATTTTGTCCAATAGGCTTATCACACATCTCTAATCCTTGCTTATGATTCAGATAACCTTACTCAATTAGAGCTTTACAACTC
This sequence comes from Monarda citriodora, assembly GCA_028566335.1. NCBI lineage: Eukaryota > Viridiplantae > Streptophyta > Magnoliopsida > Lamiales > Lamiaceae > Monarda > Monarda citriodora. The sequence goes on from JAOWBJ010039864.1 coordinate 10,271, forward strand.
TTTAGTTTTTATTTATTATTTTCCCAAGAATTTTCTTTCCTCTATAACTACTAATAGGAAATATAGTATTACCTCACTCTCACTCGATTTTTTTTAAAATGGTAAAAGATTTATCTTAATATTAATATTATTTTATTTTTTTCTCTATCTCTATTTGCATTGATCTTTATACCCAAATTAAACCAGACAATTTATTCGGGACGGATAGAGTATATTTTATATTTTATATATTTATGTCAAATTGAGTGGGACAATAGATAGTAATTATTGTATGTTTTGTAATGGAGCTAATAAATAGACAAAGGTGTTGCAAA
>JAOWBJ010039970.1:0-10583 GCA_028566335.1 Monarda citriodora
ATTTTCTGTCGTGTGAGTTTCTACGTGATTAAATTCCCTGTTAAGTTTTCCTTGTGACATCGACTTGGGTTACACTTACTTGCTTATTACAATAGACCTCTTTATATTGGGAGCACGTAATTGTGAAACAGCTCTCTTCTGATCACCCCGGATTGATGTGATCCCTCCCTTGGTCGGGATTTTGATTGTCATGTGATATGTGGAACACACCGCCTTGACCGCATTCAGCCAGTCCCGCCCTAGAATAATATTGTAGGGCGAGTGTGCTTTGATGACGAAGAATTGCACTACGGTCGTCGAGCTGGTTGGAGCTTTCCCTACTGTGACCGGTAGGCTGATAATGCCCTTTGGACTGGTGTCTTCCTGGACAAAGCTCTTTAGCGGTAGCGGGGCGGGTGCTAACCGAGCTGCGTCAACCTCCAGTTTGTCGAAGCATTCCTTGAATAGGATGCTGACCAAAGCTCCAGTATCCACGAATACTCTGTGGACGAGCTTATTTGCCACCCCGGCTTGGATAACCAGGGCATCTTGATGCAGGGTGATAGCCGGCACCGGGTCGGCCTCAGAGAACGTTATCGCCTCCTCCTTCCTGAGGCGTTTATTTTCAGGTTCGCCCGAGGTGGTACCTCAGCATTCCGCCTTGAGGGATGACTTTGTTTTCCCTACTGGCAGTCCGGTGATGGTAGTGACAACACCGTCATACTGAGGTCCTTCATCATCCTCAGGATCTTACCTCGGTCTTTTTCAGTAGGGGGAGCGCAGTTCGACTTCCCCTGCTTCCGCTTGCCGTTATTCTACCGCCGGTCTTGATATCGTTTTAGGGCTCCCGTCTGAATGAGGGCCTCTATGTCGGCGGCTAGATTCTGGCACTCCTTGGTATCATGGCAATGATCCTCGTGGAATGCGCAGTATTTGTCCAGATTTTGTTGTTTAGACGACTTCGTCATGGACTTTGGCTTTTCGAACATCTCGGACTGAAGTTCTAAAATCTCCGCTCTCGGCTTAGATAACGAAGTCAATTGGGGTTGAGGCCTTTGTTGGTCAAGACGGGGCCCCAGCCTAGATTGTAGGGTCCACGTTGTAGTCTTTCAAAGTCACTTCGTGGACCTCGACCGTGATCACTGCGGTCGTCATTCTTCTTTTTCTCGCCTTGGGCAGCATCCAAGGTCCTTTTCCTCATGTCCGCTTCGTCTGCACGAGCGAACTGGTCCGCATTGCGGCACATGTCTTGGATCGTCTGCGGGTTGCACTTGACAAGCTCCTTATATAGCGCTCCCGGCATAATGCCGTTCTGAAACGCCGAGATGACGAGCAGGTCATTGATATTGTCAACCTGCATGCACTCTTGGTAGAACGTCGTCATAAAGTCGTTAATCTTTTCGTCGCGACCCTGGTGAATGGATAGGAGTTGGGCCGAGGTGACCCGGGACTCCGCCTTCTGGAAGAAACGGCAGTGGAAGACCGCCATCAAGTCGTTGTACGATCTGACACTGCCATGGGGTAGGCTATCAAACCATCTCCGAACATTTCCAATGATCAGCTCGGGGAATATTTTGCACATGTGAACCTCGTTCAGACGCTGGTTCATCATGTTATACTGATATTGCCCTAAGAAATCATGAGGATCAGCAAGTCCATCGTAGGACATCGGTGGGACCCGGTAGTTATTGGGGAGGGGGTTTGAACGATGTCATCGAAGAACGGGGTTCGGAGGGCACCGTAGACCTCGAATCCTCCTTGGTGATTGGCCGCCGAGACATGGGATCGGTGGGGTGAGTGATTTCCTCCATGTTGATCACCACGGAGATGTGATGATCTGGGAGGAGGAGGATTGTCTCGGGGAGCTTCGTGCCGCTGGCTACCTGCTCGAGGAGGTGACCGCTCCGGATTCTGCACCCGAGACATGGCTTCAGCCTCTCCGTCCCGGTTCCTCGGTTGGTCTCGTCCTCGGTGGAGGAACTCCATGAAATCCACCTGTCGTTCATCCAGGAAATTACAGACAGCCTCATTGAGATTAAGCTGCTCGGGTTCCTGTTGGGTCCTTCGCGAACGAGAAGGCTCGGGACCTAGGGTGTTGCCTTGCTCATCGAGGGTTTCGAGACCCCCAAAGACTATGCCGCGAGCAGGGCATTTGTCTTGCCGGTGACTCGGCCCGGCTCATCTGTCGTTTGTTTGCATGGTTGGTGTTTGATCGAGTGGTCACCATTGTATATCCACTTAAGACTCGTAGATCACAGATTTCTAGTTTCCCACAGACGGCGCCAGTGATCGACCCCGAGTTTGTAAGAGGATAAAAATGGTAGAGAACACCAAAGGGCTACGTGGTTCGATCTACTGAAGTAGATCTACGTCCACGGGGAGAAAAGGAGGAATGTCTTTATTGCTTTAGTGAGTGTAGGAATACAAGAGTGTCTAAGAGATCTTTCTCATGATACATTAGATATTTATACTAATGTAATGGGCCTACAAGCCAACTGGGCTCAACCGGACGAGTGAGCTCAACCCACGGATCCGTTGTGGAGTAACTGCCCCGATCGTGGAGTGATGGAGGGGACGAGCGTGGATCATGAGTTGATTAGGGCTGACCTGGCGTAACCACCGATAATGGGAGATGGTAATGGCAGGTTTATTTTTCGAAAACGCCTGTCTTTGAGAATTCGCTAACACCGCACCTCGGCTGGTCCGAAGTGCGGTGCTCCTTCCTTTGCCGGAGTGCTTATGCGAGCTGGGCTGAACATGCTACGAGCATGTCGCTTGTAGCCGGACTGAAGTGCATTGCCGAACTCTTTTATGGCTAGGGAGGGCCAAATACACTCAAGGCCTTGTTATTATGGGGCCCAAGTCCATTGGGCCTCCTAACTGGGCCTAGTGGTTGGGCCGTACCCCATCAAAGCCCCTCCCAACAGCGAGGCAACAGCGAAGTCCAGGAGTTTGATTTCCGAGGTGCGCTAGAGCGGCATGACTCGGCCGAGGTGAAGGCGAGGAATCGCTCGGGGGCACGTGACACACGCCTGAACCCTAATCATTGCGACTTTTCGGCTGGATGCACTTTATCGGGAAGGCGAAACGGCTCATGAGTTTAAACAAAAAGAACCTTTTCCCCCGATTTCCAAATCAATTTCTTCCTCCACACTCTTCTGCAAACTCTCTCCAAGTTCCTCAGATTCTCCGGCGACTCTTCCGGCATTTTTCATTCCTTTTCAGCGTAACATCACCGCCACCTTCCTCTCGTACAAGTAAGTCAGGTCTTCCTCTTCTATTGACATGGGGGGGGGGTAGAACTAGGGTTTCTGAGGGTGTCTCTGACTCGGCCACCGGTGATCTCACGGTGGAAGAGTTTCGTTCCCCCCTCGACATAGACGACGTAGAATTGCTAGCCCATCGTTTCTTTTCCCGTCTGACTTTGAGGCATTACCCCGGCGCTAATGGTAGGGCCGATCAGCCACCGGCGGGTTATTGCACCGTTTACGAGGCCAGTTTAGAATGTGGCCTTCGTTTTCCATTGTGCCCCGTTTTTGTTGAACTTCTCATGAAGTATGAACTTCCTCTTGGTCAATTAACCCTCAATTCTTTCCGGCATCTCACGGCTTTGGCCGTCGAGGTGTCTCGCCTAGGGAAGTCTCTGACCTAAGGCGTAGTGCTGAGATTCCTTCAGTTCAAGAAGAAAGGGTCTTGGTATTACGCCAGCCCCGCCATGAAATTTACTGCTGAGTCGAAGTCCAAGCACTCGAATTGGCAGTCCCGCTTTTTATTTTACGCAGGTACTGTGCTCCGAAGTTCGCATGGCGGAGTGGGCCCATATCCCGGCCCCCGTCAAAACACTTGGGCGAGCTCGAGGACGAGCTGGTTAAAATACGCCTCGTTTCGGAGGAGTATGCCGAGCTCGAGCTCGCCCAATCGGGTGTTAGTCCGGCCACTCCTGCCGAGGTGGAGAATGGTGAGGACCGAGCTGACTTCCCGCTAACTTGTTTCATTTTGCTTCTGGACTCACTAACTGTTTTTGTGTGTTTTGCAGTATCTCTCTTTGAACGGGATGTCAGTGGTCAGATCGGCTCTGCCAAGGGGAAGGGCAAGGGAAAGAAAAGCCAACCTCAGCCCTGTTTGACTCCTCACCCTGAGGAGCGGAAGCAGAAGAGGCAGAAGAAGCAATCTGCCTCTACTACTACTTTCGGTTGCACACCGGGATGCTCTTCGGCCTTGGTCGTAAGGCCACAGAAGAGTTCGGTGTCGCAGCCGACCCCGGCCCTTGCTGGGTCGGGGGTGCCTTTGGCCGACCTCGTGCCAAAGTCGGTTTCTTTCGAGGCCACTGCATGGACTCGTACTATTCCAGAGATAACTCCCGTCCACATTTTCTTCTTTTTGTTTGTTTCATTTTCGTCGTTCTGATCGCTTTGCTCTTCTTTGCAGCGCGTCAGGCTCGTCCTGGCGAACGTGGAGAGGGGGTTGCCGAGCATGAGCAGCTCGGCAGAGCCCTCGCTAGCGGAGGATGTCGCCCGCCTCGCTCAAAAGGTGGAGGATGCCGACATGATGGTGTCCCGCGCCCTTCGTGCCCAGAAGAAAGGGGAAGCGGAGGCGAAGGCCCCCTGAGCTAGGTTGGACCGCCTAAAGCGACAACAGCAGCTCATTGTGGCGGAGGCAGTCCGAGAGGTTGAGGATTGACTCGTCGCCTCGCAAGGGGAGCTTCACCGGGCTTACACGGAGAAGCTCTTCAAGTGTGTCCAGTTTTCCTCCTTGATGAGCAGCTTGGTGCAGCTCATCACCGGGGCTGGCGAACTGGAGCAGGGCAGCCTTGTGCCGGCATATGCCCGAATCATCATGGCCCGGCTGAAGTCCCCGCCCCTGCTGGACGACCTCGATTCTTCCTCCAGCCTTCTTATTGCCAAGGACGTATGTGCTTGCACCACGGATATGAATGAAACTATGGAAGCTGCCTTCCTCGGTTTTGGAGATGTGGAGCCTGCGCCGGTAAGGCAGCTATTGGGCGAGGAGAAGAAGGAAGAAAAAGAGGAAGATGAGTAGGAAGAGGATGAACAGTTGGTCGGATGCGACCAAGCCACCTCTCCTCCGGCCCTCGAGGACGCCCGAGGTGACCGGGCTACTTCTCCTCCTGCCCTTGAAGATATCAGGGGCGACCGGGCTCCTACTCCTGCCTTTAGGGTGTTCGAGCGTGCTGCCACTCCCGTTCTGGAGGAGTCCAGAGTCCTTGCAGGGACTCCTCCCGCTGCTGGGTTGGAGACACCGACCGCTGCTCCGCCCCAGCTGCAAGGGACCTCGGCCGAGGGAGAGGGAGAAGCGGCAGCGGTCCATTCTTCCCCCGTTGTATGAATTCTTCTTTTTTTCCTTTATAGAATAGAAAATTCTATACTTAGGCCTCGCTGCCCTCCGCCGTACTTTTTTGCGTGATGAACAAAAAAAAATTCCTCCAACTGCATCTTTATTCCGTGTACTTGTTTACATTACTGTAGTCCCGCCAAATATTAATTGAATACAAAGTTGAGCTGAAGAAGCTCACACGGAGAGTGCTGCGTGCTGAAAGCGAGGTCACATACTGGAGGAAGGAGTATAAGGAAGGAGTATACCAAGGTCGCGGACGAGGCGGAAGCGAAATTCGTTGAATTCCAGGTGCGGTTGATACCGTTACAGCGCAAGTATTGGAGCTGGAGCTGAAGGTAGAAGACTTCATGCTGAGCTTGAGAAGGCCGCTGTCGAGGTGAATGCACTGACCATCGAGAACACGGAGTATGAAAGGATTATCCGTGAAAATGATGGTTTGACAATCACCGAGGTGAAAGATGAGATAGCCAATATTTGGGAGTGGTGCAAGGCTATTCAGGAGGAACAAGGTGTGGAGAGCCGGGTTTACCGTGGTTTGGTGGATCAGCTGCGGAGTTTATCGGCAGTGTACAGCGTATTCGAGACCCGGTACCCCAGTTTGGTCACTCCTAGCTAACACACCTCCACTTCGTAGTACAACGAACCGAAGTCCTCAAGGATATACTGAACAGGACCGCCGAGAAGTACTGAGGCGACGAGCTGGTAGGGCATCTCGGACTCGTAGTCAGAGAGGAATGGGATCTACCCGGGGGGCTGCCAGCCGGGGTAGATTTAACTTAGATAATATCCTGAGGTCGGAGGCGCCCAGGGATGTTGCTCATGGTTGGCTCCCTGGTAATAGGCCTCGTAACCCTTGAATTTGTACCTTGTAATGTGAAGCTCTTCATAAATAAAGCTCCTTGTTTTTACTTTGTTTTGAATGTATGTCGACCTTGACGAACTGTTTAGTCGCTTTAAATCGTGATGCATACACCCTTAACGAAGTAAGAGTATGAATGACTTCGGTTTTATCAAAGGTTGAGACCCTTTGATTTTACCAAAGTATGGTTCCTTATTTGGCGAGTTTTATCGCTAGGAGTGGTCTCCTCGTGCGTGATTGAATGACCTCTCCCGAAGTGGGAGAGCTGAAGTGCCTAGGGAAGTGCTTTTCGATCCCTCATGGGCTTAATAACCTAAAGGATAGCATTGTACCTTCCTTAGAAGATTTTGACCGTCCTTAGGTCTTAGGTGTCTCATTAGGGGGCTAGCCTTTGAGACGTAATTGAAGCAACACATATAAGTGGAATAATGACATGCATATGAATGAAAGGATGACACAATATGATACACATATATTGCAAAGAGAGTGTAATTCATTAAAGAAACAAACTGCTTATCAAAAGTTTTTACAATAAAACATCCTAAGACATATATGACAACTTTGAACACAACTGACACAGACAACTCTTTCCACTTATACATAATATTTCTTTAAATTTGAGACATGCCAAGTTCGGGGTATGTTCTCACCGGACATGTGGGCTAATTTGTACGACCCTTTGCCGAGGACTTCACTGACCCGATAAGGACCTTCCCACGTAGCTTCGAGTTTGCCGAGCTTCTCGGCTTTGCTCACTTCGTTATTCCTGAGGTCGAAGTCTCCGACCTTGAATTGTTGTGATTTCACACTCTGGTTGTAGTACCGGGCTACTTGTTGCTTGTACCTAGCTTCTCTGATGGAAGCCAGTTCTCTCTTTTCCTCCACGAGGTCAAGGTCGGCTCGGAGATTCTTTTCGTTGTCCTCAGCTGAGAAGTTCACTGTGCGTGGGCTTGGCATGCCGATCTCAACAGGGATCACTGCTTCAGTCCCGTAGACCAAGCTATACGGAGTCTCCCTAGTTGAGCTTCAGGGAGTGGTCCGGTATGACCTGAGGATGTTTGGCAAATTTTCCACCCATAGGCCTTTGGCTCGGTCTAGCCGAGTCTTGAGGCCTTTGATGATGGGTCGATTGGTCACTTCGGTCTGCCCATTTGCTTGTGGATGAGCTACTGAAGTGAATCGCTATTGGATCTTGAGTTCCTGACACCATTCTTTGAAGCTTTGTCAGTGAATTGAGTTCTGTTGTCTGACACCAGGACATGGGGGATGCCGAAGCGGCAGATTATATACTTCCAAACGATGTTTTGAGCCTTTTTGCTGGTGACTTTTGCTAACGGTTCAACTTCGACCCACTTCGTAAAGTAGTCCATGGCCACTATCATAAGTTGTAACTATCCCGGAGCCCTCTCGAAAGGACCTACGATGTCGATCCCCCATTGCATGAACGGCCAGGGGCTTTGCATGCTTGCCAGTTCACACTAAGGTATTCTTGGGACATTTCCGTGGGCTTGGCACTTTATACACGTTTTGACGAGGTGGGCTGTGCATCCTGGGCCATAGTCAGCCAGTAATACCCCCACCGCATGACCTTTTTGGACAGCGCCCTGCCGCCGATGTGACTGCCACATGACCCCTTGTGTACTTCCCTTAACGCGTAGTCCGCCTCTTCCGATCCTAAACGCCTCAATAAGGGCTGCATGTAAGATTTCCTATAGAGGATGTCGTGTCTCAATTCATAGCGCGTAGACCGACAGAGCAGCTTCCTGGCTTCGAGTTTGTCACTAGGAAGTTCGCGTTTCTCCAAGTAGGCAAGGATCGGCGTCTTCCAGTGTGGTTGGGTTGAGACCAGGGTACTGACTTCTGCTTCCTCTATGCTGCGGTTTTTTATCTCCTATACCATGGGCGAACTTGACGATGATGCCTGTTTGCTGAGGGCATCGACTCTGTCATTTTGACTCCGGGGGATATGGACTATCTTGAAGTATGAAAAGGCCTGCTGTAACTGTCGGGTCTTCTTCAGATATTTCCGCATCTTCTCTCCTCTAGCTTCGCTTGTTCCCATGACGTGTCCAACAATGACTTGAGAGTCGTTGTGGACCTTTAAGGACTGGATCTTGAGGCTCTACGCTAGGCGAATTCTTGAGATAAGAGCTTCATATTCCGCTTCATTGTTGGTAGTAGAGAAAGCAAACCAAAGCGAATAAGTCACTTCGTGGCCGTCGGGGGCAATAAGTAGGACTCCGGCCCTGCTTCTAGCCTTACCCGAGGCGCCATCAATGTAACCTCGCCAACAGTCTCGAGGCTTCACTTCTGGTATGTCAGTTTCGGCATCATTTTCCGGAAGGGGTGGTGGTTCATCTTTTAGTCGGGCTTCGACTAAAAAATCCGCAAGGCTGGTCCCTTGATGGCTTTGTGCGGATAAAATTCAATCGAGTACTCCCCCAGCTCGATCGCCCACTTTGCTATCCTGCCGGAGGCTTCGAGTTTCGTCAAGACTTGTCGGAGTGGAAGGTCCTGAGGACCTGAATAGTATGAGCATGGAAATAGGGCCGGAGTCTTCTAGCCGCATTTACTAAGGCCAGATCAACCTTCTCCAATGGCTGGTATCTTGTCTCCGATCCCTTTAAGGCTCGACTAATGAAGTAGACAGGGTGTTGATGCCGACCTTCTTCTCGTACTAGCACGGCGCTGATTGTTTCCTCTGATGCCATGAGGTAAGGTCTTCAAAGGCTTTTACATGCTCTTCATGTCCGAGACTCGGAAAGAGTGGTGTTAAAGAGGGCTAGGGAGCCTCTCGAAGTCTCTGATCTCACAGATGGTTAGGCTGCAATTCCTTCGCTAGCCAGACTATAATGTTTCCCAGATGGGGGCTTTTTCAACACCTTGAAGAATGACAACTATTTCTCCGCGGCTTGTGAAAGGAAACGGCTTAATGCGGCCAGGCATCCCGTCAGCTTCTGTACATCGTGAACGGATCTTGGCACAGCCATTTCTTGAACAGCTCTTACTTTTGACGGACTACCCTTGAGTCCGTCCTTTGAGACTAGACAACCCAGAAACTTTCCTAATTGTACCATGAACGTGCACTTCTGGGGGTTCAGCTTTAGATTAGCTGCTCGGAGCACTTCGAGGGTTGCATGGAGGTCGGCGATGCGGAAGCGACCTTGATTTTGACGACTATGTCGTTAAGATGCACTTCGATCGTTTTGCCGATGTGGTGTCGGAATAGTCTGTCCACCATTCTTTGGTAGGTGGCTTCTGCATTCTTCAGGCCGAAGGGCATTTTTTTGTATGCAAAAATATCGAAGTAAGTGATGAAAGACGTTTTTGAAGCATCTTCTTCATTCATTAACACTTGGTGGTACCCCTTGTACAAATCTAGGAAGTTAAATATTTCGAAACCAACTAAGGCTTTGACTTTCTTATCGATATTTGGGAGCGGGTAGCAGTGTTTGGGACAATGCTTGTTGAGGTCGATGTAATCTATACACATCCGCCATCCTCCGCCCTCCTTCCTGACCATCACGGGGTTAGCTATCCAGGTCGGATACTTGACTTCAAAGAGGATATGTGCTTTCAGCAACTGTTGGACCTCATCTCGTATCACCTGGTTTCTTTCCGCTGCGAAGAGCCGCTGCTTCTGTCTTATTGGTTCCACAGCGAAGCCGACCTTGATGGTTTTGTTGGGGTCGTCTTCGTACAGCTGGACTTCCATCGAGCTCGGCGTGGAATACCCTTTCTCCGGCTCCTTAGGTTGTTGTGATTGCTATGCTTGCTGATGTCGGGCTGGAGACTCGACACCCCGCAAGGCAATCTGCATGCACTCCTTGGCTCTTGATTAATTAATATTTGTGTTTATTTTTCGTATTTATTTTGTGTGAGTTTTGTTATGTTTTCGTATTTTATTCTTGTTTATTTGTTGTTTTGTGTGTGTTGTGTTTTTCCGGATAAAATGGTTAAAAGGGAATAAACTGGGAAGAAAAAGGAAGGAAAAAAGGAAAAAGAAGAAGGAGTCGCACGTAGTGATATTAATTGGAGCGGGATTAGAATTCTAATTCTGATTAAACACAATTAGAATTGAATTGAATTGCCTCCCGAAGCAGTGCCACGTGGACCATGTATAATGCTGAAGGCGTGATTTCCTGCTTTCTTCAGGAATTCGACTTCTATTCTAATTCCGGGTCCAGTTAGTTATCTAGTGGGAGTCTAGTTTATACTCACTATAAATAAAGACATGTACCCTCTTTTTCTAGACAATCCCTAGGCACGAAAAACAGCTTTCCTTTACAGCTTTTAAATACTTTTTAGATTAATTTTTACAGCTTTCAAGATTCAAGATTGTTCAAGACTTCAAGATTTCGTTCTTCAATTCAATAAGCTTTTTCTTTCT
>JAOWBJ010040079.1:0-16078 GCA_028566335.1 Monarda citriodora
TACTAGCGTGTTGCCCGCGCGTTGCGTCGAGAAAAATTAAATATAAATTGTATTTTAATGAATTGCATTTTAATGATATTTTTACAGCGCGGGAAATGTCACATTTAAATCGTTAACAAATTTCAAATTGCAATCACGTTAGCACATTAACATCGGAAATTAGTAGTACCTCCTTGGAAACCGTTTTTCTTCAATATTCAATTTCATACGCAACACGACCGTTCTGCCACCCACACGAACCTTTACTCTCCTCCAGATTACACTTTCGCTAATCTTGAAGATATGAAACCGCAAACGCAAGAAGGTACCAGCACTATGAATCCCCAAAAAGGTACGCTAAACTTCAGAATGAGAGGGCTAATTAAATTGGTTCAATAGAAGATGACTTGTGTCCTGTTTATTCGTGAAAAATCATGGGCAAATATGATTATCATGTCCTAGATGTTTTCTTAACGTGAGTTCAGTGCTATGACGTGTTTGTGGAAATGTGTGTGTGAATAAAATCGCAAATATGTTTATCATGTTGTTAAAGTGCAATGACGTGTTTGTGGAAATGTGTGTGAGAGAATAAATGCTCACGTGATTGTTATTGTTTATTGTTATTGTTTCAGATAAGAAAATTATCGAATGCAGATCTAATTTAGGTAGGTTAGCAAGAATTTTTGAAGCCGATGAGTATGTTGATGGCCATGCGAAGACAGAGATATGTAAGAAGTTGGCTATCTATAATTTAGTCAAATCACCGATCAAAAGGAAGAATAATATGGAGCTCTTTGATGCAATTGCAAATTTATATGATAGCAAGACAAAGGCGGTTGTTATTGGACACCGTCATCTTAAAATGTGTGCTGAGGAAATTGGTGACCTCATGGGATTACCCTGCGAAGGAGTACCCTATAAAGAGCCAAGAGTTGCAACCTGTCCACATTATTTTGACACACTTTGCAAGAAGTATGGTTTGGATTATTCGGAAGACAGGAAACACGTTAAACGGACAGATGTGGTTAAACTGATTAAGAAAATGAAGATAGTGTCATGTACCAAAGTGGATTGAAGGATACTGGTGTTCGTGGTGAGGAAGAAGATAAACAGGGAGTAGGTTCTGCAATTTGGATTGCCCCTACTGTGCAAGAATTCAATATTGAAAAGGAAATGGGCTGTAGAAAAGGAAGTTGTTGGGCCACTGAAATATTAGTATTAGGCCATCAAAACAATTATGCTTTGGGCTGCAATTGGATTTATTTTCCTTCTATGTTTAGCAAAGAAATGTGGAATCCAATTGTTATATGTAGATGTTCTTTTGCAGAACAGGATTAAGGAATGAATTAATATGTTTCTATCTTCCTCTCGTTCTCTCTCTCTGCTCCTTCTCTAACCTTCCATTTCTATTATTGTTCAACAATCCTTGCAATTCCAGCTTCCTATTCGAAATTATACAAGAGAATTAGCTTGGGCCATCACAATTGGTATCACCCAGTTCTCATTCCATCAATTCCGAAAAATTTTCAGAAAATTCCTCCAAAATTCTGTAATGGCGCTCCTCTCTCCCAAAACCAAAGTTTCAGTGGACTTATTCCCAGTACAGCAGAGTGTTACCCGCTCAGCTCATCCTATTCAAGCAACAGCGACAACAGCGAAAGTGGAGGATACATTGGAAGGTATCGAAATCCAAGTCTCGACTCCTTCGATCTTAGATTTACCCATTGTCGATTTCCCTATATTTGATGGTTCTAGTCCTAGGATTTGGGTTATGAAATGCGAGAATTACTTTAATCTTCATCCTCATATGTCGGATATACAAAAAATAGATTTAGCTGTTTGGGAATTTGAGGGTAGGGCTTTTTCATGGATCTCAGATTTTACAATTGGAGAAATTTTTGGATTTACTTGGGCACAATTCTGTGAGCTGGTATGTTATATGTTTGAAGAATTTAGTGCTTCTGATGTTATTAAAGAATATGCACTCATTGCCTCTTCTGAGATAACCGATCAAATACCTTATGTGGGAATGTCAGATTTGGTGTTGTTTCCATCAATGGTTGATATTTGTGGCATTAATACTGTGAGTGGAGTTGTATTGCACAATGTTGTTGCTGCATTATTTGGAAGGGTGAATGAATATTCTGGTTTTAGTTTCGATTTGATTCGTGGAATCCAGATCAGTTGGGATCCCGGCGATTTGATCGTAGTAGCTAATTCTAGTGAAGGCCACAGTACTACCGATAGTATTATCCGCTCTAGAGGAATACTTCTCCTTGCTGAACTGTTGGGTCAACTAGCGTCGAAGCCTTTGAGTACCAGTTCGATACATAGCTTAGTAGGATTCTTCACAGGAAGACTGGCAGACTGGAAAGCATTACGTGGTGCAATTGTTGGCTGTTTGGCCTTATTGAGGAGAAAACATGATGTAGGCAGCATCACTATTTCTGAAGTTATTCTACAATCTGGGGATTTCATTAGTTTAATTTTAGTTGACAATGACATAAATGTCTTCATGCACTCCTTGAATCAGTACAAGGAGATGGATCAAATTCTGTCACTAGCAAAACAGAGATTGCATGTGGTTGGTCATATGCTGTTCACTAGTAAAACAGAGATTCCATTTACCTTGGAATTCAATCTCATTCATCCTGATTCTGATCAGATACCCTTTGTTGAGTCTGGTGATTATGTTGCCTATAACAATGAGAATGGTGGGGTCCTTCAGAAATTGAAGGAAGATGGCATTGTTGACTTGGACTCTGGGGTCAGTGGTGTACCTGAGTGGGTATCATTTAAGGCAATGGTTGAGTCTTGGCTTGCTGATGCAGTCTTGTATGAACTTTGGGTGGGTTCTGATGGCAAGTCAGCTCCGATCGTCGGAGCGAATCGGAGATTGAGTAAGAGGGTGCAAAATATTGAGGCGGGCGGCGTTCACTGTTCTAGTATTTCACAACCAAATGAAATTAATGGTGGTGGAGTCTCTCAAGACGCTCTGCTAGCCAGTTACTCCAGTACCATAACCACTACATCTAGTGTGGAAGGTTCTACCGGAGATACTCCTTTGAGCAGCATTTTCATATGGGGAGAAGGTTTTGATGATGGAGAATCATTTCCTGAGAAGGATGATTTTATGCCACATGTTCTGGAATCTACTTCAGCCTTCACTATCATTACCGATCTCTTCCATTATCCATTTACATTTACAGTAGTCGTAGTAGCTACTTCGAGTTGGAATGCTGAGACCATTCGTGTTCATATTGCTGGTAATTATCTTCCATTGGGGAGGCTTCTAGTTTGGTTTACTGAACTCTTGGTGAAGATGAGATTTATGGCTGTTTTAGTTGATAAAAACGAGAGCCTTGCTATCTCGGATGACTGTGATTCGGATATCTCCGTGCTTCATACTCTTGTGCGTGTAAATTCAAAGTGCGGTGCTCTTGCTAGTTGGGATCCCGGCGTCGTAGCTAATTCGAGTTTGAATGCTCTCTCTTTTAAGTGCATGTGCATGGATATGGCCGTTTCAGATTTCTACTCATCGCATTCGAATTATCAAACAAGATTGCAGCTGGTGAAGAAGGATGCTAAAAGCACTCTTGACCTTAATTTGGAGGTTATTGAGTTGTTGAAGCGTGAAGAAGTTGTGGCGATTTTAGGGATTCAAGGATCGATGCAGGAAGATATTGTTGCGGTTGTGGGGGAATCTGCTTTGGTGCCTATTGTTTCCTTCACTTCAAGAAGCTCAGCTTTGTCCTATAATCAGAGTAGCTTCATGTTTAGGACAGCATTGCATGATTCAGTTCATGCTGAAGCTCTTGCAGACATTTGTCTGAGATTTCGATGGCCTGAAGCTGTGATCTTTTATGAAGATACTGAATCTGGGAATCAGTTTCTCTCTCATGCCATTAAAAGATTCCAAGATGCTGGCATCAAACTCACATACATGGCTGCCATTCCTCTACTAGCTGAGGATAGTCTTATCGAGAGCAAACTCAGGTTGATGAAGGATAGGCAAACTAGGGTGTTTCTGGTGCACATGAGCCCTAAGTTAGGATCCCGATTATTCGGTCTTGCAAATGCTGCAGGAATGATGAGCCAAGGCTATGCATGGATCATAACAGATAGCTTTTCCATATTCTTGAAGTCTGTCAGCTCTGAGATATGTGATTTGATGGATGGAGCTTTGGGCATTAGGCCTTATGCCTTTGCTTCGAAAAGCTTGAAAAGTTTCGGTGAAAGATGGAAACGAAATATGCTTATGAGCAAGGCTGCAAATCCAGTTATGGATCTCAACATCTATGGTTTGTGGGCTTATGATACAGTTACTGCATTAGCCATTGCAGCTGCAAACAGCAAGCCTCTAGATTCCAGCTTCGGTTCTAGGCTGGTGAGTGAGGTGTCGAGAACAAAATTAGCAGGCCTCGCAGGTGGCCATGAACTGGTTGAGGGAAAGCTAAAGGCTGCAGAATATGAGATATTCAACATGATTGGAAATGGAGTGAGTAAAGTACATGGATATTTACTTGGAATATGGATACATGGGCAGCTTGAACTAACAGGGAAGAGGATATTTACTTGGAATATGGATACATGGGGATATGGTGAGAGCACTACTTCGTTATACCACTCACACCATCTGGTAGTACTTCCTACTCGCGAGTCAATAGGAGTCCTTGCGGATACACCTCAACGACGTGAGATTGATATGCGGAAAGTACCCAGCTGGACCATTATGGGTACTTTTATTCGGATTATGGTGCAGATTCTTGAACAGTATGGAGCACCATTTATGGAAGAGGAATGGTTGGATGATGAGTTGGACTTGGTTCAAAAAGCAGAGGCTGCAGAGGAGGTTGACTTTGGGGATGATGTTTATTTGGATGGGGATGATCTAGAGCAGATCCTTGGATCAGATTTTCCATCTACAGATTCTCCTCTTCAATCTAATTCTCAACCTGCCGATGGCAGCTTTGTTGAGGAAACTGCAGAGTCTATAGATAATGGCCCAAAGCCCTTACTGAATCCTGGTGACCAGTACTCTGAACTTGAGGTGCATGAGGACAAGAACTTGTGTGATCAACCTTTACCTGTTCCATATGATATGCAGGTAAGAGCCGTTAAACATGAGTTCATTGGTGAATCCAGCAAGTCAGGGAATTCAGATGAGTTGGATTACTTACTCGATGAACCACTCTAAGAAAATCCTGATAATCTTTCGTATGACAATGTGGGCTTCATCGAAGCTAGAGATCTATCACTTCCGGTAGAGGCTAATGCCTCTCCTCTTGACATGCTTGACGACTACCTTATGTTCTACACTGCTAATGGCGACGACTTTCAGGACTTTGCATATGAGTCCCTGGCAATGCTGGAAAGCGATGACCTTATTCCTAGTCAACCACTGCTTCCTCAGGAACCATAAGTTGGAGATTTCAAATATCCATTCCTTAAACAAGCCAGCCAAATGCTGGGCAGCATCCCTGCTCCGCCAACCCTAGCTGCTGAGTTTCCTTCAAAAGACATTGTGCATCGCCTCAATTCTTTATCGCAGCCTTCGACTTCAGCCCACGTCACTGCTGGGATGATCCAGATAAGGAATTTATGTGCGGATGGAAACAGAGTAGACCAGTTACTAACCAAGCACAGGAGCCTCAACTTCAACATTGTTCTTTCTTTTGGGTATTCACGGGCCGAAGATGGTTCTGCCCATCTGGAATCGAGCTTAAGCCTTCTTGCGGGGAAGACAGTACCGGCACTCTCTAGGGGTTTGTTCTACTTCATGTTATTATGGATCCTCGTGCTCTCCATCAGCTACAAAATAGGGAGCTGTATATGTGCAAAGTAAATCTTCGAGGGGACGGCCCGCCCCGCTAACACTAATACCGTTCGTAAGCAAAGGAAGATCTCATTTGCTTCTATCGAAATAGAATTTTTAGGATATGAATAGGAAAGTTAAAGTGGCGAAGCAGTGTGGTTGGCTGGCTGGCTTTCTGATCACACTGCAAACTACTGTTATTGAAGAAGTTATTGGTGAACTGATCAGTTATAATTGTGACTTTATTTATCTTTGAACTGAATAACGGCGTCTGGATTTTGGAAGTCTTTTGAGTTAGTTATGTCGAGACTTTGGGTGCTTTGGGTTGGGTAGCACCCCTTTTGTATGTGAGCTCTCGCCACCTTTCATTTGAACGTTACATTTGTCATTTTCAAGAAAATAACAAATGTAATAAAATGAATCTCAGATTTCTGTGAATTGGCTCGTTTTCCAACTCCAATATAATGTTCTATCTCAACATCGGAATTGCAGATATTACATGTGAATTTATTCTTGGCCTCCAAGCTTTATGTGTTACATTCAAGTTGCCGCTTATTTAATAAAAATCATATAAAGTCCTTCAACATCTTCATCTTCATACACTTTATCATCTAACTTATATCACGTTATATTTTTCTTACTTTTCTTTTCGGTCTGTCTTAATTACTACACTATATCTATACTTCTATATTACTATATAATAATTATCACACCCCTTATAGGGTTATTGGCATATAAATACAAGAATTATCACCGTTTTCGCAAATTTAACCCGAAATATAAAATGTCACAAATTAATACCCGACTTTCTAATTTCGTGCAATTTTATCCCCTAATTAATTTCCGGCAGTGACGTGGCTTTAATTATCCGACGTGGTAGCCGGGAAATCCTACGTGTTCACATATCGGCGGGAATACATACGACGTCGTTTTGAAAACTAAAAAACGACGTCGTTTCAATAGCAAAACGTTGTCGTTTCAAGCAGAATCCAAATCTGCTTGGGAAATTCGTTAAAAAATCGAATTTGCAGTTGGATTTCACTCCCAAAGCTCAAAACCAACCGCGACAATGTCTTCGAATTCGGCTTCTTCTTCCTCGCCCAGAAGATTGAGGGTGGTTACCATTCCAGTTTGTGCGCATGGATTCGAGGCCGACTTGCTGACGTCTCACACGCCGAGGAACCCTAATCGAAGGTTCTTTTGCTGCTGTGTTCGGAAGGTATGGTGGCCATTCTCGTTGTCTTTCTTTCTCCTTCTCACGATTAATTTGTTGTTGGCATGTTGTTTGCAGTGGGATGATTGCAAGTTCTTCAGGTGGGCAGAGTTTGGAGAAGCAACTGAGGCATCTCCCCCAGCTCACTCGGATTTGCAGCTTCAAGTGGTGAAAGAAGAATACGAAAATCAACTTCGTAGTAGGGCTATGGCGGAAAGCATTCTGACTGAGCAAGTGAAGCAAAAAGACTGCGAGCTCTCAATTAAGAATGAGGTCATACTAGTGTTGCAGGCAAGATTGGAAGAGAGCAAAGAATGGAAGAAGTGGTTTATGGGGGTACTGAGGAAGGTGGCTTGTCTACTAATATTCATCATTGGTGCATTTGTAGCTAGAGCAATAGGTTAGGTTTAGGGTGTTAGTGAAGTCCATGTGATGTAGTAGTTTCAATGCTTTTGTTTTGAACTATGAATTTATCATTTGCAGTTGGAATGAATGGATCATTTGCTGTTTTAATGAATGCAGATTGATGGATCTTTATTTGATGGTTTTCAATTTTACTAGAACTATGAATGTATGTCTCTTTTGGTGTCTCTAGTTCGAGAGCTTCTTTTGCAGTTGGAATGAAGTTGGAATGAATGCAGATTGATTGAATGCAGAGCTTCTAGTTTGAGAGCTTCATTTGTTGTTGCTTTTCAATTTTACTTGAAGAGTATCTTCATTTGTTCAAGTTGATGCAGTATCTTCATCAATTTAGCTGCATGAGTATAATTTGAATGCTATGCTACTAAGTATGTAACCAAACTTAAAAGTAAATAAATGACAGACAAATCCAAAGTTTGGATCAAACTTGATATTCATTCATTCCATCAAAGCAGCAAAAAACACAGTGCATGAAGTATGTTAACATGTTCACTGTACAGGCCTTCCAAGCAGCAAAAAAAGTTTTGTTTATCAATGCATGAAACCCAAAAAAACAGAGGCCTTCAAAAACAAAAAAAGTTGTTTGTAAACATTCACAAAAGCAATTCTTCACTCCATCACAGACACCCTAAGACTGACTCTCTTGTGTGGCCAATTTCTTCCCTTTCTTGGTAGTTTTCCTTGGATTTGTTGGCCTAGTTGGGAAGAATATTGGTCTTGCAGATGCAGGCACTCTACCGAATATCCTTCCAGTTGGTCCCACAGAACGAATGTTGGAAGTTTGACCTGAACCACTTGCATTCTGAACATTCTGAACATTCTGATCTTGACTTGCATTCTGAACATTCTGAACCCGAGTTAGAGTTGATGCAGTGCTTGTTGAAGCTCCATCATTTCTTTGGGAATGAGTGAGAGTCTTCTTAGGTCTCTTTCCCTTTTTCTGCAGAAGGCATATATATTAGCATTCACACAACAGAGCTCTTGTAGCAAAAACTTTCAGCTATGCTTACCTTGGCAGTTGCAACAGTTGAGGTTGTATCCAGTGGTGTCTTTCTTGGCCTTCCTCTCTTGCCCTGTAAGAGATAATCATAATATATTAGGCCAAATTGCATACACAATCAGTTGGAAGACTTGAAAATGAAATCATACCTTCGGCTTTGGATCTTGCAATACAGGCTCATTCTTACATGTTCTGCTATTGTGACCTTGCTGGAAGCATAATTGGCAGGTAATGACAGTACCATTCCTCCTCAACTTGTTGGGCCTTGACTCATCATCTTCACAAGGATCTCTTCTTCTCTTCTTCTTTGGCCTCCCAGGCATTTTTTTGGCTTTAGGAGGGACCACTGGATACCCTTGGGCTTCAGGCCAGAGTGATGCACCATTCAATGGTGGCAGATTATGGATATATGCCGATTTGTACTTCTCAACCGAATAACAATCATGTACAAAGTCCTCGTGATCTTTTTCCAGCCAAGTAATAGCAGAACAGGCATGGATGCATGGGATTCCAGTGATATCCCAAGCTCTACAAGTGCAGGTTCTACTACTAATATTCACTATGAATCTGTCATCATAATTCTCTACCTCAAATAAGACATCACTTGAAGGATGTGGTACACAGTATCTACTGAATTTCTTAGCCAGCTCAAGCTTATCCAGAATGTTAGGACATATCCTATGATTATGTTTCTGAATCTCAGCCCTTTTCCTATGTCTCCTCTCCATTAAAGAAGTCCTAATATCTTCTAGAGTATGGATTATATGTTTGCCTCTAGCCTCAAGTATATAACCATTAAAGGTCTCACTAATGTTATTCAAGATCATATCACTAACAATTGCAGGGTTAATGAATACCTTGCAGAATTTAGTGGTATCTCTTGCAATGAAATCCTCATAAGCTGCAGGATTAACTGACCTCATCTCATCTAATGCATCATTGTATTCTCTGAGATATGTGGCCCTCACTGCCCTCCAAAACAGATTCTTCAAGGTGATCTTCTTGTTGTTTTTCTTCCAGTTCATGTACACATGCCTTGCACAATTTCTGTGCTCAGCATATGGTGCCAACTCTCTCACAGCAATTTCCAGCCCCTGCAAAAAAGTTCACAAAATAAGAGGAACAATAATGTTAACATAAAGATTATGCAGTGAATGAAGTAATCTGATTAATTGTACCTTTTGTTGATCACTGATAAATGTTGTCCCTGCACCACTTCCGAGGTTCAAATCTTCAAGCAAAATTCTGATAAACCACCCCCAGTTCTCAGTATTCTCAACCTCTACAATACACCATGCTATAGGATACATCTCCTTGTTAGCATCAGTTGACACAGCACACAAAAGGACACCACCTAGATATGTCTTCAAATGTGTTCCATCTAGTCCAATCACTCTCCTACAACCATTCTGAAACCCTTTCCTTAGTGCACTAAACCCAATGTATATCCCCTTAAATAATGCTCCTTCTGCCAAGTTCAAGATAAACCTACCCTCACTGTCTGCCCTTTGCAACTCAAGTATGTAGCTTCTAAGCTTAGCATAATGAGACTCAATTGAACCCCTTAACATCTCAATGGCCTTATCCCTAGCTCTGTACAATTTCCATCTATTGACATAAACACCATACCTCCTCATCAAATCACCCCCAATTTCTTTGATACTTATCTCTGGCCTATACCTAACCACATTCAAGTATTCTTTGGCAATCCATCCAGATGAAACCTGCTTGTTTCTAACTGCCTTCTGACATGTGTGTGGTTGGGTCAGTGATTTGATAATAAAGTGTCCTGTGCGGGTAACCACACTGCCATAACACCTCCAGGTACAAGGCAGTTTGCATTTTGCTTCTACTTTCAGCTTTGTCACCCTGACAAAATGGATCTCCCTCCCAGTTGCTATTGCATCCGCCCTAATGACATCCCTTGCCTGGTATCCATCTTCAAATCTCATTCCCAACTGTAATACCAATTCCTTCAGATCACTCTTAGGGTCATAAACTGGCCTAACCCTCTTGACTCTACTGGAAGTCCCTTCATCATCAGTTGAACTTGAGTGAATATCTCCATCAGAATCCTCATAATCTGACTCCCCAATTTCATGACCTATCCTACTAAACACTTCCTCACATAACCCCTTCTTTGACTTATCCCTCAAATTCTTCCTAGCATTAGTGTACTCTGGATCAGAACACAACTCATCATCTTCAAGATCATCATCAGTGTAATCAAAGTCTTCTTCATCTTCTGGAATGTAGTCCTCATCCTCTTCATCAAATTCTAAGACTTTGCCTTTCCCCTTAAGGTCACTACTATGATTTCCAGCCCTTTCCTCAACAATCAGTTTGCCTTTGCCCTTTGGATCACTAGCCTTATGTGTACCCTCAATCCCTTTACCCTTTGGATCACTAGCCTCATCAATCTCTGCATCATCACTGATCTCTCCATCCTCAGTACCTTCTTCTCCATCCTCCTCAGTAGCTTCTTCACCCTCATCACCCTCTGCTCCCTCATCTCCAAACACATTCTTGTTGCCTTTATCAATGTACAAATGAACAACACGATGATCTTCATCCAACCTACTCAGCATATCACTCACATCCTTCTCACTCTCAATCTTCTTATATTCATATAAGCAAGTGGGAAACCTATAGTACAGACCCCTCCATGTGATGTAATCCAAACTCAAGAAAAGACTCTCCAGATCAAATAAGCTAAACTCACTCACACGCAGATTGTGCCTAGGCACCAAACACCCTCCAACATACTCAGGCTGACCCTCTATTTTGATGAAATACCCACCATGATTCAGATAGCAACCAAACCGATCAAGACTGAAAAAGACAACCAACGACCAACAAGACTCCAAATTCAGCATGGATAACAATTAATAAACAAGACAAAGTGTAAAAATACAAGACGGAAATAAGCCCATACCTGTCTGCCATTTTTCGAAGCTTCCTCGACCAAGCTCGAAATAACGGCCACCTGAAATTGCTCGAAATCTACATCCACACCCACCCTAAGACTCGTCGAACACAGAGATACGGTGTCAAAATGAAGCTCGCGTCGCCTGGAAATCCTGGAAATCAACCCTTCTTCTTCGGATGAAAACCAGAGCTCGTCGAAAAACCATAGCTCGATTCTTTTGATTTGTCCAATTTCACTCCTGAATTAATATGTTTGTTTCCTTAAGCTAAATCCCAAGCTAAAATTAGACACATCAGCTCCACATCGCAGCTTAGGAACACGTCGGCTAAGTAAAAAAAACACGTCGGATAATTTCAGCCACGTCATTGCCGGAAATTAATTACGGGATAAAATTGCACCAAATTAAAAATTCGGGTATTTATTTGTGACATTTTATATTTCGGGTTAAATTTGCGAATTTGGTGATAGTTCTTGTATTTATATGCCAATACCCCTATAATAATTTAATAAAAAAGGCTTAAAATCCATCTAGGGTTCACCTAAGCCCCACCTAGACCCTCAAGCGCTAGACCTCTCGATCGTCCGACTAGCGCCTTAACAATCTTGTTTAAATAAGAGAAAATAAAATATTTGGTTTAATCTACTACTATCTTCATCTTATTTAGTTAGTCTTATTTGCTATTTTGGCCCATTTTATTTATTAGTCATATTTCCGAATATAACAAAAAATATTTTGCTGCAATTACCATTCTCTCCCCACAGTTAATTATGATTATATATTTCAACTTTCCTTGGTTTGGGTCACAAAATCAAATGAGACTTCTCATGAGATAGACATTAATTTACCGTATTAACCGAAATTATCGGTACTTTTCTGTTAAAACACTAGGGCCTTTATTACTTACTAGTACTGCACTCGTGTGATGCACGGGGAGGGTGCAGTGCACGGCACTCGTTTTGTTAAAAATCTGAAATTCCATTACTATTTACATATTACAAATTTTGGAAGACCTCTTTGTAAACAACATTAGTAGTGGATGTATTATCATCACTATCTTTGTCGCCTATTAAGATCTTAAGACCACTGCGACTACAGACCCTCGACACAGCAACGTATAATTGACCGTGTGTGAACACGGTTTTAGGCAAAAATAAACCTACGTGCTGTAGTGATTGACCCTGAATTTTGTTGATCGTCATTGCATATGATACAATCAGAGGAAACTGGCGTCTCTGGAACTTGAACGGCAATCTCGGATCCGCTGGAGTGAGAGACATTCTTGGAATCAAAACCTTTTCTCCAGCATTGTCTACTGTGAAGATTTTTGCTTCCAAAACATGGGTCCCGAGCTTCGTAATCATCAATCTAGTTCCGTTGCACAATCCATTAGCGTGGTCAATGTTTCGCAACAACATGACATGAGTGTCGGTCTTCAAAACCAATTCATGATTTGGCACTCCCGAGCATCTTATCATGTGTAAGAATTCTGGAGTATACAACTGTTGAAACAAATCAGAACTTGATTCGGATTTGCATATAATATCGAAACTTCGATATAGCTGACCCTCAGTTGTGTTCAGAGATATCATAAACTGATTCACAGATTCCACAACCTCCAAAGTGGGTGCCAGTATAGCCCTTTCTTTCAAATAACTTGTATCTGCAACATCACTTGTGTAATCCAGATAAGTACTTCGAACAACTGAGGCGATCGGATCATCATCATACTTAAGCAAATATCTTCAGGAACACGAATATCAACATTGTCGTCATTTGGACATCCAATTGTTCCATCACCTATGCTCGCAATCCAATTCGAGAAATCTTCCAACTGTTTCGCCTCATCTCTACAACCGACATGTTGGAGTCTCATATTTTTCGTCAATCGTAGCACTCAACAATCTCTCCAAATATACGATGAATTGATCGATGAAAGAACAACATCTTGTCAGCTACCATTTGATATCATGGGTAGGATCTGTCAAAAATCACCTCCAAATACAACAACTTTACCACGAAAGGGTCTATCCTGATCTGATGTTTCAACGGAACACATAATATCTCGGAATTTCCTATCTACGGCCTCAAAACAATGCTTGTGCATCATTGGTGCTTCATCCCAAATGATCAGCTTGTTCTACCACCGGGCAACAACAACGATGCTATTCCACTTGAAGCGACATTAAGAACAATCTCACCCTTAGATCTCAAAGCAGCAGACAGAGTTCTCCATACAAATGTCTTTCCAGTCCCACCATATCCATGTACGAAAAGTATACCACCACCTAATGAGTCAACAACAGACATGACTTCTTTATACACATGATGTTGCTCATCTGTAAGTTATGAAAGCAAAGATTGGTGTTCCTCGATCAACATCTTTTTGTCATATCGCAATTCATCGTTGATCAAACTATTTCCCTCATTTCGAAAGAATTCTAAAATTTGGATACAACATGCCATGAAAAGCTCTTAAACTTCTACCAAACTTCCTTAAATGTTTTTATATTTCCACAAGAGCATAACTTTTTAATTCCTCATCACTCATACGCAATTCTGAAAGCAAATGCAACATAATTTAGAATTAAAAACTCCATTAAATATTATACAATCAATTAATTCTTAGAAAATTGACATAATATGTGCATATTTAAATAACATACCCGGATGATTTAACATTCGACGCCGATTGTGCAAAATATCTTCAGACAGATATAGCCAACACTGGTCCCAAACAAACTCAGGAAGGCCCAGACTATTCGATGCTAACAACATCACAAACAATCTCCTCAAAGACTGGCTAGATGCCCAACTACTTGCTTCAACAATTCCATCAACGACTTCTTTATCGTCATCCAACAGTCCCAAAGCATAGCAAACATCTTTGAAGGAATCATATAAAATCCCTCTTATGGTCCTTATTTCTTCATAGGAAGTCGTTCCATGTACAACATTCAACAAGCATTTGAGGTAATACATTTCTCCACTCCCAGGAGGAACATAGAATTATCCTTCCAATTTTGCATCTCTTTTGCCTTGGAATCTATTTTCTGGTATCATGGTTCCATACGAATAGTGTTGGAAATTCTGCATAGGTGAGTTCTCTCGCTTCTACATATTCCTTATTAGCTTCGAACCAAGCCAGAAATATCGTTTCATTCAATGTAGATCTACCCATAACTATATCTATGGGCTCTGCATCCGAAAATATGATGTTCTGCTCATTTGGTAGGTGAAAACTTAACTTTTCAACAGCAGGATTCCTATATTGGATTTCAAATCCAAACAATCTCCATGCAGCCTCACATGGAGAAATGTAGCTACAGTCATAATACATATTAACCTCATCAACTATTTTCCCCCTCTCTTCATCCTCAGCACTTTGATAAAATGCTGCAGTCACGGGATCGTGCCCCTTATTGATGTATTTGAACAAATACTTTATAGATCGCGACTGATTACACCATTCTACATTAACGTGTGCTCCGTACTTCATCAGAAGGAAACGATTGTGAGTGACAACATACCGGTTATCCAATGGCACACCGTTTTTTCATAACAATCCTTCCATTATTTCTGCGTCTGTACACCGGATATCCATCTTCATCTTTGGACGTTGTATCAACATATTTTTTTGGAAAATATTTTGTACAACGACCATTTGCCATACACGGAGAAGATTTTCATACATCACCGCACAGACCATGAAGCATGAAATTCTGAACAGCTGAATAATAATGTGGATCTGTATCCTCATCGGGTATCTCGGCAGATATAATCTTTCCAATATCGTCAGGTGACGGATTTTTATACCGTTGAGCAAGAAAGACCAGGATGTGCGCAAGTGGTAGACCTCGCTTTTGGAACTCAATTGTATAAACAACTCAAAGAAACGGATGAACATTTGCATTAACAATTTAATATAAAAAAAAAACAACATATTTTACTAAAACAAATGAAATAGATTAGATGATACCTGCTCTGACAATTCCAAATATCTCTCCTTTGCGAATGTCTTTCATCAAACTGTCCAACTTCATCTTAAATACGCGACAAATAATGTCTGGCCGATCTTCGGGTTTTAAATTCTGAATCTCAACAAATCTCTGTATTTCTGGCCATTTAAGATTGCATGTAAAGGTCACAAACAGATCTGGATATCCTGCCCATCTACATTTTGTCATGGCATCTTGATAATTTTGAATCATATTCCTACCACCCCTTGTGAATGAAGATGGCAGTATGACTCGTTTTCCTTGAGTCTGCAGATTTGTTTCGCCCCTAGTCAACGCATCGAACAACCCTTTGTAAACATCGCATCTCAACTATTTTTGGTGTGTGCGTATATAAAAAATCGCGAAGATTCTACCATAGTATACGCATTAACAAGTTGCTGAAATAATCTTTTGCACGACATGATTGTTCTCGGCTCGAATTTCCTTTCATGTAAACGATAGGCAAAATATTCTCGGAGACTAACTGATATTTCCCGGCCAAACGGATTAAGTAGGTAAACAGTAAACACTTAAGAACACAAGGAAGTAACGTGGTTCGATCTACTGAAGTAGATCTACGTCCACGGGAGTAAAAGGGCTTTGTCTTTGTATTACTTGCCGGAGAGAGTTACAGTGTACAATAATCAGTCAATCTGCCCTAATTTCCCTAACACTAGCTATTTATACAAAGCTCATATCTTGCATGGGCTTGTAGCCCATGCATTG
>JAOWBJ010040080.1:0-10580 GCA_028566335.1 Monarda citriodora
GTAGAACTAGAAGTATAATTAAAAAAATGCATCGTTCGGGAATTGAACCCAAATCTGTACCTTATATCACTTTCTATTTTTGGGATATGAGAATATTTTGGACATTTTATATATTACGAAATATTAACACTTTATATTGTTAAGTGGACAGATAATTATTATATAGTAGTATAGATATGTATTTTCCAATATCTTTACTCCATTCGTTTTGTTGGACTACTACTGTGTTAAGAGACACTTTATTAATGTTAAAAA
Organism: Monarda citriodora; assembly: GCA_028566335.1. Taxonomy (NCBI): domain Eukaryota; kingdom Viridiplantae; phylum Streptophyta; class Magnoliopsida; order Lamiales; family Lamiaceae; genus Monarda; species Monarda citriodora. The sequence goes on from JAOWBJ010040080.1 coordinate 256, forward strand.
TGTAGAATTAAACATTTTAATGCGCTGAGTCCTTTATGCGACGTAGAACATCATATAATAGATTGATGTATAATTTTAAATGAGAGACCATTTTAAAACCTTTTAATCGACATAAACATCGTAAAATTTAGATAACAAACGAGCAGCTTATGATACTTTACTTTAAAATATTATTATTTACACTATTTTGGAATATCTACTGATTGATCTCGACTTTTTATGAGTCCGTTAACATGCAAAGAACGTAAAGAAAAAGAGAAGGAATACAAGGATTTACGTGGTTCAAATGGCTATGTTGGCAGATCTACGTCCACGGAGAGAAAGAGGAACTTTGTATTGCTCTTGTGAGTATGAGAGTGTGTGTCCTTTCTCTTATGCTAGGGCCTTTATTTATAGACTTACAAAGAGAGTCCTACTCTAAATCTAACTCCTTGATAATCGGAGTTTTAATGGGCCTAAAAGATATACATGAGACCTTTTGTTAATATCTTTTTACATGAGATATATCTAAATCCCTATCTCTCTATAACAGATCTTGGGGATTAGCTTGGACTTGGATTTGGAGTAGGAGTCCTCAAGCAGTAGGAGTCCGGAATGAGCTGGCCGGATTATGCGGACTGGGCCTTGTGCGGTCTGGGCCGCATAGTGGGCTGCGATCTCCTGGGCCTTGTGTTCGGGCCAGATAGCGTTGGGCCAAGCTCCTATCAAGGTCCATATTCATTGGGCCTCGTACTTGGGCCTAGGTATTAGTCTGTGTCCTATCAGTGCTCCTCTTCTTTTGATTTTTTTTCCTTTAATTTTTCCCTCTTTTCGTTTTGGCGTGATTTTCCGTTTTTAATTTTTTTTTTCAAATTTGTTTCTTCCTTATAAACATTAAGAATTGTAATATGAATTGTAATTTAAATGTTTGTTGTTTCTCAATGTTTTTCATTTGTACTTGCTGTTGAAGTTAAAAATATTTTCTAAAAAATTGTTAAAATGATTGGAGTTATTGGTACTACTAATGCCAATAGTATTTTTTATTTGTGAATTTTGCAATTTATACTACCTCCATCTCATTATAGTAGTCCTTTTTACTTTATTGACTTTCGGGCACGTTTTTCCACCGAAACCTAGTACTTGATTTAAGTATCATTGACTTTCTGTCTAATTTTGAAAAAAATTCTAGAAAATTGTTAAAATGTTTGATGTTATTACTACTATAAGTACCAATAGCATCAATTACTGAATGACGATATATTGGGTAAAACTGGATCTATTGGTGCTATTAGTGCAAATAGTACATATAATGTCAATTTACTCACATTCAATTAAATATTTCTTAGATTATTGTTCAAAAGATTAGTGTTATTGATATTATTAGTATAGATAGTAGCAATAGAACAAATTACTATATGTTAGAAAAATTCAAAAAAAATAAATAAAAAACATAAACAAAAGAACTACAAAAAAGAAGAAACCATAACATTATCTCTATTAATATAATAGTTATTAGAATTGTTTATCAAACACGGTCTAATTGTAAAATCAAAATTAAAATTAAAATCAAAAATTAAAATCTTTAGAAAAATTCAGAAAAAATAGCAAAAAAAAAACTTTGGAAAAAACGGAAAAAGCGAAAACAAATCCAAAAATCAGTGAAAGTCAAAATTAAGGGCAAAATGGTCCAAAAAGTTAAAATTTGGTTAGTATTAGTATAAATTGTGTTTGTCGGTATTGTTTGATTTTTGTTAATTTATATAAGAATTTGAAAAATTGTCTCTTAGTTATCTATCTAATAATTAAATATTAACATCAAAATATCTATAGATGCTTGAGTTATAAAAATAAAAAATATAAAAAGAAAAGCTCACTTGAGCAATATTGAAGTTTTACATATTAAAGTTTGTTATTTTGTCATCTCAAGAGCATTTTTGTAAAATTCGATCCAGGCGCCCGATTAGGCGCTAGGTGACCTGGAGCAGAAGCGAAAACAACAAAATATGGGTAATTGGGCGGTCAACCGTATAAGCGGCCCAAGGAGGGCAAGGGGGAGAGTTGGGCGGCGCCAAGGTAGGCTACGCGGTGGGTTGGGCGGTGCTAGGCGGCTTCGGCTCGCTAGTGCATCCCACACACAATATGGAGTCACGTAATCCAAACCGCACTCATCACTCCCTCCTACTCCATTTTTCCAGTTGCAATAGGCAAATTGGCAGTGGCGAGAGCTATGGGTTTGGGGATTGTGAAGAAGAGTGAGCGTCTCCATTTCGCGCTGCTGTACGGAATGACATAAGCTTTGTCGTTGGGGCTGAAAATAGTGGATTTAGGGTTAGCAAATACTTGTCATATGAGCCCGTGGAGCAGATTATACCCTATCTCCTTAGACGAGTCGGAGAAAATAGAGGAATCTTATCCGTCTCCTTCTATCTCCTTAGACGATTCGGGGGAAACAGAGGACTTTCATCCGTCTCCTCCTTTGATAGATAGCTAATGAGGTATTCAATTGAATGTTCCTATTTTTCATTATGGATATTTTGAACTTTTTGTGTAGTTCTATTTCGATTTTTAAATGATTGAACTTTGCATGGTGTTTCGTTTGGAATTTTGGAAGATTTGAACTTTAAATATTGCTTAGCCTGAAATTTTAGATGATTTGAACTTTAAATATTTGGTTTTAAATGTTGTGAATTATGAATTTATAAATGAAAATTTCAAAATTAATAGGGTAAAATAAATAAATAATACAAAAACGCAAAGGTGCTGCCTATGCCCCACCAAAGCGGCCTAGACGCTAGGCTCTCCTCAGCCGCTCGATTAGTGCCTAACGACTTTTATAATCATGCTCAAGAGAAGGTTTAGAGGTCGTTCGGTATTAACAAAAGTTTAGGGGCTAATTCTTATAAAAGGTCAAAGCTTTAACCACAATAGTTAACAACCACCGAATGTTGATGCACCGTTCCCTTATCCAAGACTGGTTTTGTTCTTCGCGTAAAATCCAAAGGAATACTGTTAACCGTTCGGTAAGCAATCATTCCTTCTACATTTTTTCCCTCAATGCATTTCCAATTTTTTGTTGATATGCTTTTTGTATGCTCATTTACATTCTGCGTTTATTTTTTCTGCTCGTAGAATATGTGTGAAATTGTTACTGGTGATTATAAGTAATAAATGTTGAAATACAGCCGTGTAACGTCCCGTAAAATTTCTTAGTACTTTGACGAGACTTATGGCCTTTCAGTTACGAACCCGGATTAGAGAGTTCAGATCTCGTATAGTAGTAATAATTTTTCCTTTAACACTCGTTACTTTCAGTTATGCATTTCCATTTGCGCCTATTCCTTTATTTGGGGCAAGCCCACTCGTGATGCTATTTATGGTCGTGTGATTTTAGTTATGGCTTTAGTTGATTTGGTTAGTGTTGGGATATTAGTTTAAGGGGGAAATCCATTTTCTGTTTGTTTTGATTGGATCCCAAAACCTTAGCTAATATCTTCGATAATCATAGCTTTTCCATATCACTCCATGATGATCACTTGTATTTTTTAATGTAATAGACAGCTGATCTGTTAGGGTGCTTTAAATTTCTTCAAGTGTATTTGCCAAAGCGAAGCGATTTGAACACTTAGCGATCATCATCGCTAAGAGTCTAAATACTTGGCGTTTTATCGCTAAGGATGTGAAGAATGAAGGCTTAGCATCATACCGCTAAGTAAATGAACTGGTTAGCAGAAGCGAAGCTTTCGACTCAGACTTAAGCAACCCAAGAAGCATTTCTCGCTACGGAGCTGTTAGCGGATGCTTTTGTCTAAAGTGTCCTAGTTCTGAAGTGAAGAGGAGTCCATAGCGATCGTCATCGCTAAGAGAGTCAAAGCGACCACATTTCTTTCTCCGAAAGCAAAGCAGCTTGCCCAAGTCAAGTGAAGAGATCCAAAGCTTCCCGTTGGCAAAGCGAACGTCCCTGTAAAACATTCTGACACCTTTCGGCGCGTCCATTTCAAATTCAAATGTTCATGGTACGACTCTGTAGTCAAAGTGCCACTTGGATACACAGGATTGGGCAATGGAATGAGCAATTCAACGGTTCTGATGTCAAGTACATATTCGGTAAAAATAGCCATGCTATAGTGAAGGGGACGGAATTGGATATTCGCTATGAAAGATCACGAGTGTCGTAGGCTTGTCCCTTTCCCCTCAAGATTTTATTCAGCTCCCCAAAATACTATTGGGTAGTATGTGGAAGTCCGAATGTCAATCCCACGAGGAGATGTGTTGCCCAATTGATACGCTTTTCTACACTTGGGATTTTTAGCGATGCCTCAACGCTTTAAAAGTAAATACGGGGAACTGAAATTTAACAAAAGCACAAATTTGAACTAAACTAGCTTAGACTAAGGCGGGCTGAAAATAGCGCGGTGAAAATAAACTAAAATTTGAAAACAGACTGCCCAGTTCGTTAGACTGGGCAGGAGGCAAGATTTTTACTTCTAGGCGAGAACAGAAAAACTAAGCTACGGATTAAACTTGCGCAAACTTTTGACAATAAAACTTAAGTACAAGCACACGACTGACTAAAGTACGAGAATGAGAATGTAAAAAGAGAACAATCTAAATATTCTAAGTACAAAATAAACCTTAAACTATCTAAGCTAGATACCTACTACTACTAGGATGTGGACACTATATTATATTAGACTCTAAGTGGGAATTAAATACAAGATTGGACTTGGGGCATACTCCACACGATCAATTAATTAAAGTAAGAATGATTAGGGTGTGAAATGACCATCAAAAGCTGGGCTGGGCTGACAGCCGGCAGTTTACAAAACTGCCGGGTAATAACCGGGTGTTATCCTCTAAACTACATTACCGACTGGACAATTGAAATTAGCCACTTAAAATAAATTAATCACATCAAGATCAGCAGGTCACTCACATTAAATGGAGTAGGGAACAAGTCACAACAATAGAAATTAAAATTAAATCCTAAGCTAAGAATTAATGTTCGAAAATGCAAAAAACTACCTAGGAAACTAAAATCAAAAGCTGCGAACCATCTTCTTCCTCAAGAAATCGAAAATTCAAACTAGCATGAACATCAAGAACACAACCAAATGCTGAGATAAAAAGACTCTAAACTAAGGGTTTGATCACCTTGACTCGAAGAACATTATACACTTGAATTTGGTAGAGATGAAGAAAGTTCACTTCTAGAAAAAGCTTGAAATTAAAATTCTTTTTCTCCTGTCTGCATCTCATGTGTGTTTTGCGGATTATTTTTTACGAGCTCCTTGTAAAGAGCTCCAGGTAGAATTCCATTTTGGAATGCCGAAATGACAAACATATCGTTGATGTCGTCCACTTGTAGGCACTCCTGGTTGAATCGTGTCATAAAGTCGTTGATCTTCTCGTCGCAACCTTGACTGATTGACAGTAGCTGTGCCGATGTTACTCTGGCTTCAGCCTTTTGGAAGAACCTTCTATAGAAGGCCTCCATCAATTCGGCATATGATCTGATACTGCCATGAGGCAGACTATCAAACCATCTCCTAGCATTCCCGATGAGTAATTCCAGGAATAACTTGCATATGTGGACCTCGTTGAGGCCCTGGTTGGCCGTGTTGTACTGGAAACGGCCAAGGAAGTCTTTGAGGGTCCACCAATCCCTCATAAGTGAACGGTGGGACTTTGTAATTATCTGGGAGAGGAGTTCGGATAATATCTTCCGAGTACGGAGTGCGAAGGGCTCCGTACATTGCGAATCCGTCGTTTCGGACCGCGGGAATGTGATTGCGAGGCGGAGTGCAGTTCCGCTCATTGTGCGTGCCTCGATGGTGAGAAGCGCGTTTACTTCGGTGACCGTCCTGCCTCGAATGGTGGGAGGAGGCTTCGGTCTCTCTGTCATTGTTGCGAGGAGGGGTTCGGCCCCTTCCGTGGTTTCGGGGCAGAGTGGGTCCCCTTTCGTGATTGCGGGGTGGCGTCGGTCCCCTTGCTGAATTATATGGAAGATTCTACCCCCTTCGGAGGAACTCCAGGAACTCAGCTTCCTTTTCCGTGAGAAAACGCCGAACAACCTCATCAAGACTGGGTTGTTCAGTTTGATGACTCCTGGGTGGATCGGTCCTATCTTGAGTGCTGGGGGTTGGAGCCCTGTTGTTATTGACAGGATCTTTTCCTCGCCTGGAACCAGCTTCATCAATGTTGCGTGTGTTGTAGGTTCTTCGAGCTCTAGTCATCTCTTACTACAGCGGGAAATTCGCACGTCACAAGATTTCTAGTTTCCCACAGACGACGCCAGTGATCGAGTATGAATTTTTAGAGAGTAATTAATGGCGGAATTTAAAGAATACAAAGGGATTTACGTGGTTCGATTTACTCGTGTAAATCTACGTCCACGGGGAAAAATAGGTCTCTCGTGTATTTAGCTTTGTATGCAGATTACAAGTAAAGAGTTTCTACCCGTTCTAGTTGTAAAATGTGCTATTTATACACCTATACTAGCTAGGGTTGGGCTCGCAGGCCCAACAAGAATATGCGGTGATATAGGACGTGGGTGGTGGTCGTGCATGACCACGTCACCCACGTCGTTGATCGCTTGATGACTGATTGTAGGATAAGTTGTGAAAATTATAAGTCCTTAGCGCCATAAAGCCGGAGTGAGACGTCTTAATCCGGCAAGTTTGGCACGACTGGCGCTGCGGCTTGCGGATGGAGCCAGAATGGAATCTCTGGCCGGAATTATTTGGACCGGAGTTACATTGCCGAACTGTTTGATTGGGCCGATCCCTTGAGCTTTTATTGTTGATAGGTCGGATTTAATTGGGCCTCCTTGTTGGTCTTGAAGGGTGTTGGACCATATCCTATCACTACCCCTCCCAAAAAGTGAGGCAATGAAAACGACGGTTCGTACTTGTCGAAATACTGGTTGCACCGGAAATAGTGGTGCAACTTCGGTATACTAGGTTTGCTGGAAAAGGTAATGCTAGCCGGAGTGGTGGAATAACTTCGAAAGTGCCGAAGTAAGGGATATGCTGACGCGTACTAGCGTACACAACGCTTTTTTAGCATTAAATGCGACGATTGGAATACCGAAAAAGCGGGATTCGAATCGTCGCGTGTTTCCCATAAAAACCCTAGGGTACTACCTTTCCAACTTTTTCACTTTTCGCACTTTTCGCCATTACCGTCTCCTTCTTTTCAAAAATCTTCTCTCTGCGAATTCTACAACTCGCTTGGTCGATCAACGTGAAAATTCAACAAGTATGGATTTGTTTCCCTCTTTTTCTGATTCATTGTCTGATAGTATAAATGAGGGGAATGTTAGGGAGAGAGTTTCTGGGAATGATAGGGAAATAGCTTCGGGGGATGATATGGAAATAGCTTCATCCCCGCCGCCGTCTGGTTCTGCGTCGAGCTGGTAGTGAGGGGGACGCCGGTGGTGTAGTTACGGGGGAAACCTCAAAAGCCGGCAGTAGTGGCCGGAAAAAGGCCGTTTTGCTCCCTTCTAGCCATTATAAGCCTATTTGAGCGGTGGTACTGTAGATTACCTAGTCTACCAGTATTATTTTCCGGCGGATACAGAGGCAGTTGTTCCCCTTGCGACGACCGGGCTGACCGTCCCCTGGAGAGGCACTGCACCGTGTACAAGGCTAGTTTAATCTGTGGGTTACGCTTCCCTCTTCACCCCCTTTTCTGTGAAATCTTAGATAAATTTTATCTTCCTTTGGGCCAAGTAACTCTAAACTCGTGGAGACACTTGACTGCGTTTGTGGCCGAAGTCGTGCGGGCTGGGTATGAACCATCTCTCGAGTTGATCCTTAGGTTTTTTCAATTTAGACGTAAAGGATCCTGGTTTTACCTTTCTCCCGTCCGTAATTTCAAAGCCAAGACGAAAACAAAGTGGCCGAACTGGCAGAAAATATTTTTTTTCTATAAGGGTTCGAGGGCTCCTCATTTTTTGTGGAGGGATGTTGGGCATACTATTTGTCCCCCTCGGACGAAGTATTTGGGTGCAGTCAAGGATGCTCTCAAGGTCATCACGATGGTTACAAGGGACTTAAATGAGTCCGAACTTGTCCGGGGTGGGATTGTACTGCCTGAGGCGACATCCGAAAATGAAGTCCCTCAGGGTGAGGAAATAGTTGGAGTAGTTTAGTTTTTCCTATTTACTTCGGTATTTGACTCCGGTTTTTGTTATGTAGTGAACATGCTCCGGAAAGTAGGGAAGAACAAGGCCGCGGCACCGGACGCGGCAACTGAGAGGCAGCCGAAGAAGCAAAAGACTTCTTCTCACGGCGCTGTACCTTTGCCCCTGTCAAGTCCGGGGCGCGTCACCATTTCTTTCTCCGCGGTGCGTCATCTTTCTTTGACTCTGATCGAGGAGTCGGGACCGGTGGGAGAAGCTACAGGAGTCGCTGGTGCTCATATTTCTCAAGCCGAGTGGCCGAAGAATTTGTTCCTTAGCGCGCAATTCGCCTCATTTGTCAGAGACCCTGTCAATTTGGTCTCCGAGATTGCCGATGCGGGGGAAAAGGTGTTTATCCCTCGTTATGCAAGGGCCGTAGCCGCGCGTCTTCAATCCTTGTCGCTGCTTGCTGAACTGGTCGGCACTTCGGTGCCGCTGATTGTTGATGCAGTCCAGTCATGCAATGTGGACCGGGACCAGAAAATGGAGAGAGCCTACCTTGCCTTGGGCCAGTGTCTCCGGCACCGATAACCGAAGAAGATGGAGAGGATGGAGGAGAAGGTGGAGAAGACGGAGGAGAAGGTGAAGAGGATAGCCTCTCTCTCCTCAAAACAAAGAGCCATCTCCGATGAGGCAGCCGGAGCAGCAACAGCAAGATCCGGAGACCACTCCGGTTGCGGGCGAGGAGGTGCCGAAGACTACCGAAGGAACGGGGGGCGCGAATGCTGAAGTATGATCACTCCCTCCTTTTTCCTTTTATAGTCTAGGTTTATAAACTCTGTACTCCGGCCTCGTAGCCCACCATGTGTACTTATGCTTATGAAAGAAGAAAATTCTTTAGCACTTTATCTTGCGCCATTTACATTTTTATTTCCTGCTTTTAATTTCTGTAGCCTTCTGCTTTTAATTGGGATGCCGAACTGAAATAGTTGCTCTGTATTCTTAACTCCAAGGAATTAGAGATTTTGCATTGGAAGAAGTTGTACTCTTTGGCACTGAACGAAGCGAAAGCCGAGCTTGTGCTGACCAGATAAAATATGATGAAGTAGTTGCCCGGACGGTTGAGCTGGTGACCACTCTTGCAGATTTGAAGGTCGAATTCAAGTTGACAAGAGAGGGAAATAAGGAGTACGAAGAGATCATCCGAAATGCTGGAGGGCTAACTATTAGCGACGTTGAAGGACAAATATGGGAGATATGGCAACGTAGTCGTGGAGTAAAAAGACAGTACGACCTCTGCATCAACTGGCAACCGAAATACATGGAGCAGGATCAGCAATAAGATATGGCTCGCCTTAACAAGAAGTCTTGGTCAAAAAGCCGTGGGAGAAAGCCAGTTGGTTCAACTTCCCGAAGTGGAAATGCCGGAGGAGCTAAAAAATCATTAAACTTGGACGCATTTATGCGAGCCGAAAAGCCTGCGGACTTTGCTGATAATTGGCTGTACTGCAGTAAGCCGAAACAACATGCGCCGTAGTCATGTAATAGATAGAAATATGTGTAAAAATTTTATTGTACTTAATAAAATAATTATGTTTTGCTATTGTGAATTATGCAGCTTGTTAAGTGAATTATTTATGAATTTTGGCTTCGGCTTTCGTTACCGAAGTGGATGGTGTCCTTATTTGGCGGGTTTTATCGCTAGGATTGGAATTCCTTACACGTGCTTTAATATATGCACTTCGTTATGATGAAGTGCTTTAGTTAGTAAACCTTGACAAGTCTTGTATCTTCTAAAGAAGAATTTGACTATTTTGTCTTCGGCATTGCTCAATAAGGGGGCCAGCCTTTTGAGTTTTAATAATGATATATAAATGGGACTTCGGACACATGCATGATGAATAACAATAAACAAAAAGAGTAAACATCTAAAGAATATGAAGGAATTATATAAAAAGTAATTGAAACGTACAAAGATCGGACTAAAAAGTAAAAGACTGACCGGACTGACACCCACATCCTAAAAATACCGGACTTACATGGTTGGACGAAGTGACACATTGTCCATCTATATGTAGTACTTCTTGAGGTTCGTAACATGCCAAGTTCGGGGAATTTGTTCATCGGACATGTAGGTCAATTTGTAGGACCCTTTGTCGAGAACTTCACTCACCCGATACGGCCCTTCCCAAGTGGCTTCAAGCTTACCAAGCTTCTCTGCTCG